>BQNB010016137.1:0-61215 GCA_026074375.1 Tanacetum coccineum
GGTCGATTCAAAACCCGGTTTCAAAACATTGGTTGCCAATCTACACTTTTTGTGGATGTTGTTTGGCATTTCTTTTGTCTAACAAGAGAAAAGTAAAGATGCAAAACTTATGGATTGAATAATGAGTAAAAAAAAAAAATACTAATTATGGGCAATTATATTAAATCCAGAAGCGACAATCTACATTGGTTGCCAATCTACACTTTTTGTGGATGTTGTTTGGCATTTCTTTTGTCTAACAAGAGAAAAGTAAAGATGCAAAACTTATGGATTGAATAATGAGTAAAAAAAAAAATACTAATTATGGGCAATTATATTAAATCCAGAAGCGACAATCATTTAAAAAAGTCTTTTCTATTTCAGAAAATCATTAATTTTTTTTCATTTGAGGTAACCAAGTTTTACCTTTTTTTTCCAATTGTATTACTCCGTATTTGACTTCTATTTATTTTTACTAATTTAGACATGAGTGTTATCAAATATAGCAATTTTTTTGGCATTTAAGTTAAACTTACTTCTTACCGATTTACTAATTCTATAAATTCAGGCATTTTCAAGAAAGGAAGAATTTATACTTTACCCGAAAATGTGCTTTCTGTGAATTGATTATTAGTATGTCACATTTTGCCCAATTGTAAAAAAATAAATTGTTTCGACTTATATAACAGGCTTATGGCCTATGGGTTTTTCGATTTATGTTTCATAAGCTTATTTTTTATTGTTTTTTTCTATAAGCTTGTTATGACATGATAAGTTTATGTAAGCTGAAAATTTTAAAAATTAACAGTAATATCATCAATTGAGTCCTATCATCATCATATTATCATCACATCAAGAGCTTAAAGACATGTGTAGTAGTTTAGCTTTTACTTGTTATGTAGATTAACTTAGTTTAGCTTTAGTCGAAGCGGGTCAAACTGTGAAAGTTTAAATAACAGTTTTTCCCGCCTTTTTTGTGCTTCTCATTTCTTGTATAAAAGCCATGTAATCTCTCATTTTTGCATAATGAAATTGATTATGAAAGTGTAAAAACACACACAACTCTCTTAATTTCTATATGGTATCAGAGCCATGTGCCTGATTTCCAACAAACCCCCAAACAGAATTCTAACAAGCTTTGGTGGTCTCTAACAAACTCCGGCCACCACAACCATCTTCTCCGATCATAATCAGATCAAAACCACCATTAAACTCCACTACATAACACTAAAATCAACAAAACACTCAAATCAATCCATCAATGGCACCATTAAACCCTCAAAACACTCAAAACCTACAAAACACACAGTTAAACAATGATGATGATGATCCAAATTAACCCAATCACCCACTTTATCTCCATCAAAATGATCATCCAGGACTCATTCTCATTTCCAAGAAACTAACAGGATCAGACAACTATGGGTCATGGAAGAGATCTATGATGATTGCTCTCAATGCAAAGAATAAGCTAAAGATAGTCCTTGGTGAGTACAATGAGCCTGAAGTCAACTCAAGGCATAGAGCATTGTGGGAAAGAACAAATGACATGATTATCTCTTGGATCTTTGACACTATTGCTGAACAGATAAGCAATTCTTTAAACTTCCTCAATATTGTTTCTGGTTTGTGGAGTGAATTACAAGAACATTATTCACAGTTGGATGGGCATAGAATCTATCATATTACTAATGATTTAGTGCAATTGAAGCAAAACAACAATGCAATTAAGATCTATTATCATAAATTAAAAGGATTATGGGATGAGTATCATGCATTAGAAGCCCCATATGTGTGTGTATGTATCTGTTCTTGTGAGAATGGCAGAGTGAATAGAGAAAGGGATCAAAGAAATAGGTTAATTCAGTTCTTGATGGGATTGGATGAGTGTTACTCAAATGTTAGGGGTCAAATCTTGCTGATGCAACACATGCCTTCAGTTGCAAAAGCATACAACATGATCAGACAAGAGGAGAACAAAGAGAAGAGTTTCCAACATAATCTGTAACTCCAACTGCTTTATCGGCACAATCAAATTACCTCGGAAGCAATCAAAATAACAATACAAGAGGAAATAGGAATTACAATCAAGGTGAATCTTCAAACAAAAACTACAATCAAAGTGAAAAGATAAGTAATTTTAGGAAGGGGTTATTTGTGGAAACTGTGGTAAAGAGGGCCATCTCAGTGAAGAATGCTACAAAATAATGGGTTATCCTGTTGGCCATCCTCTACATGGAAAGTACAAGCCACCTACACAAAGGAACAATGTGACAAGATCAGTAAATTTGGCTTAGACATCAGTCAATGCAGGGAACAATCAAGAAGGGGTGTTTGGATCTGCAAGTTCAAATACTAATAGAGGAGGAAATGGCCTTTATGAGTGCCAAGATGGGACCAGTTGGCAGAATCAACTTAATCAATTGTGAGGCTATCTGCAACAAAATTCCAAAGATCTACTGCAAATGGACCTCCCAACTCTGCAACAAGTATACCTAAACTGAGAATATCTCATATTACTTACAGTTCTTATAGACTAGTAGGCTCTATTATGAAAATCAATTACATGTTTGGGTAGTTGATAGTGGTGCCACTGACCATGTTTGCATAACCTTAACCTCAATGCATAATGTCAGACTGTGCAAACACCCCATATCTGTCACTCTACCAAATGGAAAACACACACAAGTTAGACACATTGGTTCAGTGTAATATAATCTTTCATGGATAACCGTAATGATTGTACTATTACATTCCTTCATTTGCATTATAAGCGACTTTGTCAGTTAGCAAAATTAGGAAACTCATCTTCCACTTTCAGTCCCCATTTACCATTTTGGTGTTATTTTCTGGTCCAAATACAAGAAGGTCTGCTCATGGCACCCTCTTGTAAATGGCTTATACATATCAAGCAAGAAAAAACCAACTACACAATCACTAATCTCCTCAGTCAAAACCTGAATTATCACTTTGGCATGGCAGCTTGAGCATACCTAACTTACAAGTTCTACAAGACAAAAAAGTCAAGTTCATTACCGGGTAAAGTATGGTTACAGTGCACTCAAATTTCTTTGTATTGTCTGCCCTTTGGCTAAACAACATGCTTTACCTTTTCAAAGTAGTGACTCTTATGCTGCAAACTTATTTGATTTAGTTCACATGGATGTATGGGGTCCTTATAAACACACTACCACACATAACTGCAAATACTTCCTCACCATTGTTGATGACCATTCAAGGGCCACATGGATATACTTAATGCTTACTAAACACCATGCCATTTCCAACATCAAAGGCTTTCACTCTTATGTCCAAAATCACTTCAAAACAAACATCAAAACCACAAGAAGTGATAATGAGTCAGAGTTTCTAAACCAAACCTTAACTGAATTTTTCACTACAAAAGGAACTGTCCACCCAACAACATGTCCACACACACCTCAACAAAGTGCTAGGGTGGAAAGAAAACACAAACACTTATTTGAAGTAGCTAGAGCTTTAAGATTCCAAGTAAACTTTCCAATACACTTTTGGGGATACGGTATACTAGCAGTAACATACTTAATCAATAGACTTCCATCCAAGCCTCTTCATAACAAAAGACCTTATGAGATCTTATATAAACAACCACCATCTCTTAGTCACCTCAAAATCATTGGTTGTCAAGCCTATGCCCATCAACACATCATAAACAAATTTGAAGCAAGGTCAATTCCCTCAGTCCTACTTGGATACCCAACAACACAAAAAGGATATCTCCTATACAACCTTGACATACACAAACCTTTTGTAAGCAGACATGTCAATTTTAATGAATCCATATTTCCATTTCACCAACACCCAAACAAAACTTCACCCATACTTGTAGCCACACCATCATACTTTCATCATAATCCAAATAATAACCACTCTCATACCTATACACCTTCAACACCAATAACTCCATCACCAAACCCCCCTTCAACCACTACCATGGAAGAAACCACTACACATCTAACTCCAACACACACCTAACAAACAACAGAACCTGAAACAACCAACTCCTTACCAAATGACACTGAACCAAACACTCCTTTATCAGAGGAAACATAAACAATCCACAACACATCACCAGAAGAAACTACACTCAACTCACAACCTAAACAACAAACCACACAACCATTACCAAATTCAGTTCCTCCACAAAGAAAATCCACAAGAACAACAACCATTCCATTCAACTTCAAAGACTTTCACTACAAATTACCATAAACCAAACACACCATCAATTCCATCATTAAATTTCACCACACCAAATACATAAACTATAACAACATCACATCTCCCAAAACCAGGCACCTAATTAATATCATTAACAATAATGTGGAACCACAATCATATACTCAAGCTTTAAAAGATTTTAGATGGATAAATGCTATGTCTAAAGAATTGCATGCACTAGAAGACAATCATACTTGGACTCTTACAACTCTTCCTCAAGGCAAGATCCCCATAGCTAGCAAATGGGTATACATGATCAAATGTAACTCAGATGGCTCCATAGAGAAATTCAAGGCTAGGCTGGTAGCAAACGGGTTCACACAAAAAGAATGAATTAATTACAATGAGACATTTACTCCTGTTGCAAAAATGGTCACAGTCAGAACATTCATAGTTGTTGCAGTTCATCATAATTGGCACATTGCTCAATTGGACATCAACAATGCCTTATTCTATGGAGATCTTTATGAAGAGGTTTACATGACACTACCACAAGGATACAAACCAAATACTGCTATTCAAAATCCAGTCTGCAAATTCCAAAAGTCACTCTATGGATTGAAACAAGCAAATAGGCAATGGTTCACTTAACTTACAACTTTTCTAACTCGCCTAAGATTTCAACAAAGTTATGCAGACACTTCTCTTCTCACTTACAAGAAAGGTCAAGACTTCCTTGCTTTGGTTATCTATGTAGATGATATTCTCCTAACTGGGAACAATACTCATCTAATCACTTATTTCAAACAACAATTGGATGAACAATTCAACATCAAGGACTTGGGAAACATAAACTACTATCTGGGTATTGAGTTTCTCAGGAACAAACAAGGAGTCACCATGACACAAAAGAAGTATGCCTTGGCTCTTATTCACAGCTGGTGTTCTAGACCTCAAACCTTCTCACATACCTATTGATCTAAACATTAAACTTAATGACACAAATAGAGAACCTCTTCCTAATGCCTCCCTCTACAGAACCTTAGTGGGTAAACTCCTATACTTAACCATCACAAGACCTGATCTCTCTTATGCAACTCATTGTTTAAGTCAGTTCAGCCACTCACCAAGGACTCCCCACTTTGATTCTCTCATTAAAGTCCTAAGATACATCAAACTTTGTCCTGACCAAGGTTTATATTTTCCCACACATTCTTCTTTTCAACTCAAAGCATACTGTGACAGTGACCGGGCTAATTGTCCAATCACAAGAAGATCTATTACTGGATTTTGTGTGTTTCTTGGTCCATGCTTAATCTCCTGGTAGTCCAAGAAACAATCAGTAGCGTCAAGAAGTTCCACAGAGGCAGAGTATAGGGCTCTAGCTGATTGTACCTGTGAAATCACATGGCTTCAGAGTCTTTTCAAAGACCTACAGATTACTATCACTAATCCCATTCCAATTCTCTGTGACAATAACATGCAAGAACCAAACATATAGAAATTGACTGTCACTTTGTCAGAGACAAAATCAAGAATGGAGTAATTTGTCCTACCTTTGTTCCCTCTAATTAACAAGCAACTGATGTTCTTACTAAAGCCTTAAGCAGAGCTCCTTTTTATTCTTGTATTTCCAAGTTTGGCATGTGTGATCCATACACACTGCCAACTTGTAGGGGGGGGGGGGGGGGTAACAGTAATACCATCAATTTAGTCCTATCATCATCATCATATTATCATCACATCAAGAGGTTAATGACGTGTGTAGTAGTTTAGCTTTTATTTGTTATGTAGATTAACTTAGTTTAGCTTTAGTAAAAGGGGGTCAAACTGTGAAAGTTTAAATAACAGTTTTTCCCGCCTTTTTTGTGCTTCTCATTTCTTGTATGAAAGCCATGTAATCTCTCATTTTTGCTTAATGAAATTGATTATGAAAATGTAAAAATACACACAACTCTCTCAATTTCTATAAAAATAAACCACAAAAATGAGCTTATAAAAATAAGTCAAAAACCAAATAAACAATAAGCATGATATATAAGCTGAAACAAGCACCCCGTATCTTGAGTGAACAAATACATGAAATAGTTGCATATAATGTCTTGGAAGGTAACATAAGAAATGGCTTTTCTTGGCTAAAAGACATCTATTTCACTTACTTTTATTGTAGGCCATAAAAAGTGACTTTAATCTTATACAAATATTATACTAATACACATTAGAGAAGTAAAACGCCGCCGTTTTTGCGGCTTGAAACAGTGAAATGAACAGTACCCGGCCCACTGGACTCGGGTACTGTTCATCGGGAAAAAAAAAAAAAAAAAAAACTTTATAATCCCGCTCCCCTTCTTTGGCCAAAAATAAGAAAAAAAAAATTACGGGACGTACTCTCATTTTTAACTATTTACGACTTTCTATCGGCCTGGGCCAAAAAAAAAAAAAAACACGCGATTGCCATTTAATATAAGAACAAAAGAAACTATCAAACATGAGACCGAAAAAATAAACCCGCACAAAATAATATGAAAAAAAAGTGCTCATTTTAAAAGTGGTACTACGTCGTTTTTGACTTGCTGCTACAGTAAAAATTAACACAGTACCGCGGCCTACTGGGCCGGTAACTGTTCATATTTCGGCCCGGAAAAAAAAAAAACTTTATAATCCCCGCTCCCATCTTAGTGGCCAAAAAATAAGAAAAAAAAATAAATTTACGGGACGTACTCTCATTATATACATTACACATTACAAAAGTTATACTATTCGTTTTTACGTCGTGCTACAGTAATATACCAAAAAAAAATATGTTCGGCACAAAAGTGATACGACGTCCTTTTTTACATACGTCGTGCTACAGTAATATGAACAGTGTTCGGCCCAATGGGCTCCCAGTTTGGGCCGGCCTATTTTTTTTTTTTTAAATACGCAATACAAAAAAAATACTCGACACAAAATAAAAAAAAGAAAATTACAAAAGTACTGACTTATATAAAAAAAACCACTATTAAACATAAGACCAAAAAAATAAACCCGCACAAAATAATATTAAAAAAAAAATTTGTTCGGCACAAAAGTGATACGACGTCGTTTTTTACGTCATGCTACAGTAATATGACCACTTTTTTTTTATAAATACGCAATATAAAAAAAAATTACTCGGCACAAAATAAAAAAAGAAAATTACAAAAGTACTGACTTATATAAAAAAAACCACTATTAAACATAAGACCAAAAAAATAAACCCGCACAAAATAATATTAAAAAAAAAATATGTTCGGCACAAAAGTGATAGGACGTCGTTTTTTACATACGTCGTGCTACAGTAATATGAACAGTGTTCGGCCCAATGGGCTCCCAGTTTGGGCCGGCCCATTTTTTTTTAAATACGCAATACAAAAAAAAATACTCGACACAAAATAAAAAAAGAAAATTACAAAAGTACTGACTTATTTAGATCAAAAAATACCCGCGCCATGAGGCCTAACACATAAGCCCATATAAAAAAAACCACTATTAAACATAAGCCCAAAAAAATAAACCCGCATAAAATAAAATAAATTAGAAAAAAATAATTAAACCCGCAACTATGCGCGAAAAATTAACGTCCCGCAGCAACGCGCGGGTAATCATGCTTGTTCTAACACAATGTAGATAGATGTATAGTAGGTCCCAAGATAATGTGCTTATGGATTGGGGAACACAAAAAGTTTCTTGGTAAATTTTTGTACATTTGAATTTTAGCCTTTTGGTCATAATTGTGTAGCGGTATTAAGTACTAGTAGTAGTTAAATGGACCCTTTGCCATAAGTTAGGTACATTATCTATAAGAAAAGAAACAAAAAATTCTGATGGAAAAATAGGAAATTTGGAAAAAATATGTGGTCCTGAACCCTTCTCAGGGGCTGCCATCCAGTAAAACAATATCGTATCATGGAGTCAGACTGTCAATATGGCACTCAAAATTACTATTTATGAGAAATACTAGTACCACAAAGAGTTTACAAAATAATTTTCATAAAATGATGTGTCATGATGATTTATACATCATTGGCCAATTACAAAATGAGAGATAAAGAACTTGAATCCAATTATTGCATGCCACATCATTTTGTGAAAATCTTTTTATAATTTATTTGTGGTTGTAGCATTTCTCTTTGCACCCTTTAAACTTTTAGTATCACAAGAGTGCGCTGTGCGGTGTTATACGCACGTTACATGCGAAATAAGATACATATAACGACGCCAAAACTGCTTGATGCGCTATTCACACGTTATAGGCCCCTCCAAGGGCTCTAACCGGGAAGGAATATAATACCCACTTTTTTATTTCTATATTATCGTATTTTAAATTTATATTTATTATTAAAAAAAAAAATTATAAATTTCAAAAAAATTAATTAAAAATTAAAATTTTATTATAACTTTTTAAAAATATTATTTTACTTAAATTTTATTTCATTTGTTCATAATTATAACTCATACATTACAAGACTAAAATTTGTCCGAAAGGTTAGAAAAGAACATGTTCTAAACATGAACTAAACCGATGATAATATAGTTTAGTATGCTATCCATTTATGGGCCAATCCGACTTCTAATTAATTGTATGTTTGGTTACTATGGTACGGCCTTTCACATTGTGCTCACAACTACCGTATCATGAAAGAGTCCATGTTTATATAGTCACGGGACGCCAATCTTTAAAAAAAAGCAATGAGTAATTTATCATATTTAAATATGTGTGCCGATAAACTTAAATCCATTTATAGTTGATTAAAATACAGAACTCCTTCATTGTTTTTCTTTTTTAAGAGGTACCCATTTTATACATAGAATGAATACTTTATATACAAACACTATGACTTATTAAGAAATTTGATACAACACAATATTCTAAAACTGAAAATCATATAATTGGAAATGCAACCCGGATGTTAGAAAACATAATGTTATTAAAGAGTCGGGATCAAATGATAAGAAATCATAAATTGAAAATAATTAGAAATAATTATAACAACACATTAACAATGCATTGACTTTAGTTAGATCTATCATCAATCTTTTAAATGCACTATAATATACTGTAGATTTTAGCAAAAAATTTACATTTATATTCATATATTAGATGCATTTATCAAGTTAGCCAAATTCGGTGTAATTTTCGTACTGCACGAGTCAAAATTGTTGTTAATACTACTTCGCATTGGTTCACTTTAAATTAAACTAATTGAGATGCATCTAAATTAATACAGATGCATCTCAAATATGTGTTTATAATTATTTCGTATCTTTTTTTTTTCTCACTGAATTCTTAACCACTAAGACTTATTAATTGTAATAACATTTTGCATAAGCACATTCCCACTAGATTAGCCATTGTTGCTTGTGTAGTTATTTTGTACTAATAATGAAGAAATGCATTTACATTGTACTATCTCATAAAGAAAGTTAATGGTAAAGAATCCTATGGAATGAATGTTTGTCACATTATGTATGTCCAAAGTAGTAAATTCACATGACAAACATTACTCCGTACATTATATTTACTCCCATTTCTCTCATTTTTGGTAATATTCACATTACCAATCTTTTCCACCATTAATATCCATTCAAACCCCTTTTGTACTTCCCAAAACACACACACCATCACCACCGGAAAAACCTACCATCACCATGAACCACCACTAAAAAACACACTAAAAACAACAAAAAACACACTAGGAACACTAAAAAAACACACACTAAGAACCTTAAAAAAACACCAAAAACACACACACAACCACCATGAAGACCACAGGAGCTCACATTTTGCCACCACCTTTAAACCCAACAGCCCAAGAATTCCGACCAACCTACCACCGCCACCAACCACCACCAATCCTCCTCCTACCATCACCACCACTACCACCACCACCACCACCACAGCCAACAAGAACCCTACTCTTATCACCCATCACCATCACAACAAGCGAGTCCACAATCAGAAAAAACCTGGAAATCTTTGGAGACATAAGAGCCGTACAAATGGAAAGAATCCACTCGGGTGTAGTAACAATCCATTTTTACGACATTAGACATGCTGTTCAAGCGTTGTCGGAGATACAACAGCAACACATGCAGCAGCAGTTTAGGTTAAGGAAACATTTCCAAGGTTTCAGGTATATGTTTTTATCAGCTTTTTTTCTTAAAAAATTTTAGAGGAAAAACTGAGAAATGAAAATAGTTTTTTCTTAAAAGTGCGGAACAAATATTATAAAGTTTAACGGGTAGAAAGTATTAAACCGAAAAAAATACGGAACATAAACAGATAAAAATATAGTAGCACCCAAAAAATAAAAAGTAAAACGACCGAAAAAGAGGTGATTTGACTGATTTTGAAGTAAAATGTTCTCACCGAAAATGTTTACTTATTATTCACTTAATTTTTCTTACTAAAAGAAACTTAAGAACTGACCATATATGCACATTGTCACTAGAAGCATTAGATAATTGTTAGCATGTCCTATCATATTTTTATGTTCACATTACTATTTTACTTTTTTATTACTCGCATTTAATGTTTTCAAGGAAATTCTTTATAAGCTACTCCCATCTTTAATATGTATCTATATGACCATTTGAAATATAGAGACATACTTTACGATTACCCATCTATAGCGGCAATTTTTTATAGTAGTGTTAATTTGTGTGTGCATTTATTTTTATGTGTATATAAGTGTGGATCAAGGAGAGTGAAAAAAGTTACCCTTTTAAATTGTAATTGGGCAATGTTTAAGATAATTATAAATAGAAACTTGAACTTTATTCAATTAAAAATCATATTTATTTAAGGTAATTTTTATGTTTATTTATTATGCATTAATTACATAACTACTTTAAATATGTAAAAAATATGTTATTTAAGGTAATTTGTATGTTTATTCATAGTGCATTAATTACATAACTATTAGCAAATCCCTTCAAATATTTCATTGGCTTTTAGAAGTATAGCTATTTTAGTCAAACAACATTACTCCTTTTACTATATTTTTACCAAAATTGACCCAAGGTTAACCAACGAGTCTTGAATTGACATTTTTAATTTCAGGTCATTTGGTCGTGAGGATTTGGCAGCGCGTGGGTTGGTTGATGGGAAGGTTATATGGGCTGAATTTGTTGGGGTTTTTACGGTGAGTGGTGGGATACCAGATGGTTATAATCAAGGGACTGTTGTTGTAAGTGGTTTGGGAGATGGTGCACTGGGGTACGACGTTGTTAGAGATGTTTTTCAAGCTTATGGTAACTATTTTTTTTACCTATATATGTTTTCAAGTTTCATAATGTTTGTGTTTTATATTTTGCATTATACGAAATTATCCTAGGGGTTTATGGCTTAGATATCTCTCGTGCTGTGGAGTTTAGTCGATGGCTGCGTCACGTGGTGTCACGTCAACTTCTAATAAATCATTATATTTTCTAGTATAAACTTGCATCTTTGCTCCTAAAAAGTTGATTAAGTTCTACACATGACATAGCGGACTTGCTGATAAACTTCTCATCAAAGATGCTCTTATTTGAATTTGAAAAAGTCGATAACACGACAAAACGTTGTCGGGTTTTGAGCTTATTGCTTATTTATATTTGGACGCCTATGTTTGATATGTTGATCCAAAACATCCGTGACTAGTACTGAGAATTATACAAGCATTCCCAAACACTGTTATAGCTAAGATAGATAAAATTGTTGCTTATATAGATGCTAATTGAGTAATTGTAGATATGTAGTGTTGCATGTGATAAACATATTGGAATATATAGTTAAGATAGATAAAAAAGCAATAAGAATTATTGTCCTTAAATGCATAATGGAGTAGAGTCATAGACCAGTTGTTTAATCTCAAAAAGTTGTGGACATGTTTGTTGACTTGTTATGTCACTTTCACCATGTCTATTTGAATACAAATCTTTTTGATGTTGATATGTTTGTTCTTTTTTATATTCATCACTTTTTAGTTTTTTTGTTACTTCAATATTCATGTCTAGTAATTCCTTTTGTAGGGTGTGTAAAGGAAATCAGAGATAATACATTGAACAAAAACCAGAAATTTGTTGAGTTTTACGACATTCGTGACGCCTCAAAGGCTGTCGCCAACATGAAAGGTCAAAAAATCAATGGTAAACCGGTCGTTGTTGACTTTAACCGTCCCGTCGGACATAAGTATAATCACAAGCAAAATAAGTTCATACCGGTTAGTCCTGTTAGAGTTCAGTCTCCACCGTGTAGAAAGGATAGGGTGGGTGATAATGGTGGTGCCCGAGAGGGTAAGAATGTGATTTCGCCTAATGGTGGGTTAAAGAAAAATGTGAAAATTTTGTATAAGCATCCGCACTTGCCGGCTAAGCAATGGAAAGGATCACGAAACACACGAGAGAAAATTGATCCGAGGTTTTCGTTTAAAGAAGACGGGATTATTTCAACTTTTCGTGATTCGAGAACAACCGTGATGATAAAAAACATTCCGAACAAATACAGGTTTGTGTCAAAATTTGTTGAAAACTTGGTTAAAACGCTAAATTTCACACGGATTATTTATTGTATCTTCTTTTTGCAGTCAGAAGCTGCTGCTAAATATGTTGGACAACCATTGCATACACTGCAACGAACAAATCGAAGCTAGTGATGATAATGAACCTTTGTCGGCATATGATTTCGTGTATCTACCAATTGATTTCGTGTATGTTTTCATTAGTTTGTGAAAATTTAACCTTTTTGGTCGGAAATAATTGTGATATTGATCCGTTTATGTGTGAATTTGTAACAGGAACAAATGCAATGTAGGATACGGTTTTGTGAACATGACATCGCCAGAGGCGACACGGAGGTTATATAAGGCATTTCACCATCAAAATTGGGAGGTTTTTAATTCCAAGAAAATTTGCGAGGTTTCTTATGCTAGATTGCAGGTATTTTTCCACTTTCTGTTAACTTCCATAACCTGTATTTTATGTTAAGCATACCAGCATATATGGAAGTATGATACTATAGTCTAGTAACCGTTTATAATGTTACCGGTTTGGGTAACAAATCGGTCTTTTACTAAGTAAGATTGTTGAAGTATCATATTGATGTCACTTGAAATGTTCTTATGACTTTGTCGACAAAAAATATTAGTTTAGTGACCGACACGTCGCTTTAAAGCATATAGTTTGTATCTAGGTTGGCAACATAGTGGGTCATTTGTTGCATCGCGCAGTTGACATAGTGGTGCTAATTGCATGTTAACGGAACTAATTAACTAAAAAAAGTATCGGCATTTTGTCTAGTTAAAACATCCCTAATTGCATTTCACAGCCAACATGTTTCTAGTTGGTTTACTTCAAAACCGAAACTAATTTGGCAAACATTGTCGATTTTTTGGTCTCCGAGTTTACTAACACACTATGTTGCAAAATGTGAGCAGGGACTAGATGCATTAAAGGACCATTTCAAGAACTCAAAATTCCCTCGCGAAACCGAAGAGTACATGCCCGTTACGTTCACACCGCCACGAGACGGTCAGTGTTTGACCGACCCGATCCCAGTTGTAGGCCGAAGCAGCACCACAACTAGCATCATGACTTCTCCCTCAACATCCTCATCATCGGAAGCGCTAGTACTAAGTTGTCATGACACGACAATAAGTACATCTTCTGATGATGATGGTAATAATAATGATGATGATGTTGATAGTTTGCTTGTGGAAGATGCAAAAATCTTCCTCAAATGACGGCGATGAGATTTGATAGATTTAATGATGATGTTGAAATAGTGATTAGAAGTGTGTTCTTTTGTGTACTGTGCATGGGTATGGTATCTTATCAACAGTTGCATGTAGTAGTAGTAGCTACCAGCTAAGTAGTCTATAAATTCAAATTTATTATATTTTAATTAGTTCTTTAACATGTTTACATGCATTGTAGGGGAAAATGATAGAAATAAGTCAACAACATTTTTTTCATACATTTTTAAGCAAAACCACATGATAGTGTTTTGAGACTTTGAGCTTGATTAGATGAAGGTTTAAGCTTATTAGAGCGCAATGTGTCATAACTCAAGCTAAAACACATTTTTTATTCGCATCACATTATATCAGTTTTCTTTTAGAGTTAATTACATTTTTGGTCTTTATGGTTTACCACGTGTAACACTTTTGGTTCAAAATTATTTTTTGTAACGGATCTTGTCTATTTTTTTTGACCCGTAACACTTTTGGTCCAACTGTGTGTAACACTTTTACCTGGTGTAACATTTTTGGTTTTTATGGTTTACCGGGTGTAACACTTTTGGTCCAAGAAAAAAACACACGGCTGGACCAAAAGTGTTACGGGTCAAAACAAATAGACAAGATCCGTTACCAAATATAATTTTGGACCAAGTGTTATACCGGTAAACCATAAAGATAAAAAATATAGTAAACTCTTTTTTTTTATAAGACAACTCCTACACTCACACCTCAAAAGACAGTAAGACGCTCCGTCATAGCAAAGCCATGTCGTACGCAATGGCGCCATTGCTCTGAGTTTATAATATAAAGCGGTAACACTATCATGGCTTGAGTTAAATCTATGGTCTACTTGAGATCGTATGTATGTTAGGCATAGGAATTAAATGATCTAAAGCTGTCATTGTGTAAAGGTTCATTTTAGAAACTTGTATGATTTGATTAGGAACACGAACTTGACTCATATGTTAATTTAATTTTTATTGCTATCAGTAGTTTTTTGGAATGTTATACATTTTTACAATATTCTTTTAATTATCATCCCACTTTACCTAATTATATTATTATACGTGTAAATTATTTATTGTCTCTTATTTTTCATTTTTCTTTGCTGATTTTTACACTTGTGATGATTAAATAAGACGCATTTTGTTAGCTAATTTCATAGAGTAGAAGTCATATGAAGGAAATCTAATGGCAAAAGTCAAAGTTTAGATGAAGAAAGCATGCATGCAGTAGGGGAGTGTAGGTTAGGTTTACGTCTAGTCTCTTTGCAAGGACGTACTCGTGTACACTCTACCATTTTGACTCATGTTTAAGCTACTCCCCTATAACTCTCTCTCTATGTATTGTGGTCTGAGTCTGACTGATTGACTGTGAATGTCATGTCTATTATATGCTTCTTACCAACTGAATTCAAATAAAACAATAATCTATTTTAGTTTATAGAAATTTTTACGTGAAAGTAAACACAATGGGATGATATAATCGATTCTCGTCAAGGCTAATAAATAATCTAACTCGATGTTATTTGAACTTGGATAGTTGGGTTTGATTTCATTCGTTTACCAGTCAATCTGAAAATGAGTAAAATATGACAAAATCATCTATTTATACTCATTTAAATAGATAATTAATAATAATTAATCAAGAAAATAAAAGAAAACTTTATTCGAGTCAATAAGTTCGACCTGAAGTCGAGTTAGCCAAACATTTCTAACCGAATACCCGACCCTATGTAGTATTCGTGTTACCCGAGTTGGCCCGAACAAAATTTAATGACCCAAAGAGGAAGAGGTACAAAAGATTTCGACATCTATTTTCGTTACAAATTTTCCGGATCACGCTAAGGCAAAGGATTTATGGAATGTTTGTAAACAATACGGTCAAGTGGTTGATGCATTCATCCCGGATAGAAAGTCTAAGGCGGGTAAGAGATATGGCTTCGTTCGATTTATTAGAGTATATGATGTAGACCGTTTGGTTAGCAATTTGTGTACATTATGGATGGGGAGTCATCATCTTCACGCGAACGTCGCTAGGTTTCAGAGACCTCCTGCTGTTAATAGTGGTGGATATACGCATCAGAATGGTAATTATGTGCCTAAAAAAACAGAAGCCAATTCGAATAATGGACATAGAACGGACAAAAGGTCTTATGTTAATGTTGTTAATGGGGATACAAAATCGACAGAAGCGTGTGAACCAGCTTTACTTCTTGATGAGTCATGTCTTAACCAACTGGATTACTCGTTAGGTTTGCTTGGTAAAGTTAAAGAATTCAGCAGTTTTGATAATATGAGAATGGTATTGGGGAATGAAGGCTTCGATGACATTAATTTAAGGTATATGGGAGGTATGTGGATCATGATTGATTTTAAAACGGAAGATACTAAAGCTAAGTTTCAGTCGTGCTTAGGAGCGACATCATGGTTTTCTCTACTCATACAAGCGTCCAAAGAGTTTGTTATTGATGAACGTATCACTTGGGTAGACATTGAAGGAATACCTCTCAAATTATGGTCGGAAAGTACGTTTAATAGGATTGCGGCAAAATGGGGTAAGATGCTTTATTTGGAGAAATTAGATGAAGGGTGTTTGTATAGTAAGAGGTTGTGTATTCTTACTACTGGAAAATCAAACATACTCGAAACGTTCAAAATCATTCATAAAGGGAAGAGATTTTTGGTGAGAGCAAAAGAAACCATGGGATGGATTCCTGATTTTGATGAACAAGAGGAAGATAATAGCGAATCGGAAGACGAGCAATCCGTAGGTTTTATTAAGGAAGACTTTGATGGTAGTGATGTAGAGAAGGAAGGGGATAATAACGTTAGTATGGTTCCAGACTCGGTGAAGGAAGATGTGAATGTGCAAGCTGAAGAGAAAGGTAATGATTTTGATGTTAATAATTCTCTTGATCCTTTTGAGCTATATTCGCTATTGAATAAAAAGAGAAATGTGGAGGAGAAAATGGATAAGTCGAATGAAACAGTGAGTATTCCATTTCCTCCTGGATTTACTCCTTGTGACGAAACAGAAGTTGAGTGTGATAAGAAGTCTATGGGTAATAATGAAGGCAGCGGGTCTGACAACGAAAAAGGGGAATCGGTTTCTATTGGTTCAAGGAAAAGCAACAAGATAGAAATTAAAAGGACGGGGGGTTCGTTATTAACTGTTATGGAGGAATTGATCAAGGTGGGAAAGACGATGGGTTACAATATGGAAGGATGTATGAAAAATATTGAAGAAATAATTGAAATTCAAGGAGGAAAAGAGGTTTTTAAATGAATATGGTTTCTCTTAACGTTCAAGGCCTAAACCCTAAGGCCAAAAAAGATTGGGTTAAGGAGATTTGTGTTTCTCATAAGGTGAATTTTCTTACCTTACAAGAGACCAAGATGGAGGATATTTCTTTGATTGATGTTAAATGTTGTTGGGGTAACTATGCTTTTGAGTATGTGTATAGTCCGGCGGTTGGTAATTCGGGTGGCATTTTATGTGTGTGGGAGAAGTCGGCTTTTAAGAAAAACAATTCTACGATTTCCGATTATTTTGTTATGATTAGCGGGTCTTGGTTATGTAGTGGTGTAAATCTTTTGATTATTTCGGTGTATGCTCCTCAAGAATATGCCGAAAAGAAAATGCTTTGGGATTATTTGGTTCATGTGATTAGTAAATGGGACGGGGAGGTGATCGTTATGGGAGATTTTAATGAGGTTCGATTCAAGAATGAAAGATTTGGCTCGTTATTTCATGCTCATGGCGCGGATGCTTTTAATAGATTTATTTTGCAAGCAAATCTTCAAGAGATCCCCCTTGGAGGTTGTTCTTTCACTTGGTGTCATAGATCCGCTAAGAAGATGAGTAAGCTAGACCGGTTTCTTATGTCGGAAGGCTTGTTGGGTGTGAATCCTAACTTTTCGGCTTTAACGTTGGATAGGTACCTATCGGATCATAGACCTATTATGTTGCGTGATTCTTCCCATGATTATGGCCCTATCCCTTTTAGGATGTATCATTATTGGTTCGAGATAGACGGATTTGAAGAGATGATTTCGAAAGCTTGGTGTGAATGTCCAATCGTTGAGGTAAATCCTATGTTGTACTTGATGTATAAGATGAAATTTCTCAAAAAGTGTATTCGTGAGTGGAATGGGAAGAGACAATCTAATAAGTGTAAAAAAAGGGCTTTTAAAAAAGATCTCCATGACTTGGAAATTGTTATTGACCAAGGCAATGCTACGGATGATATTCTATATAAAAGAATGGAGATCATTAAAGACATCCAAGAAGCGGAGAAAGTGGATAATTTGGAGGCGGCGCAAAAAGCTAAGATAAAATGGGCGATAGAAGGAGACGAGAATACAAAGTTTTATCATGGGATTTTAAATAAGAAACGTAATCAACTTGGTATACGTGGAGTCTTAAAAGATGGTATGTGGATCGATAATCCGGCTATGGTTAAAAAGGAGTTCTTGGAGCATTTTAGTACTCGGTTCCAGCAGCCTCGTCGTATTCGTCCAGTGATCAATATTGATTTTCCTCGTACGATTAGTGAGCTGAAAAAAAATGAATTGGAAGGTGATATTTCGTACCAAGAGATTAAGCGGGCGGTGTGGGATTGTGGGATTGATAAATCTCCGGGACCGGATGGAGTTACTTTTGGTTTCATTAGAAGATATTGGTCTTTAATTGAAAAGGATGTAGTGGCGGCGGTTCAACATTTTTTTACTTCCGGTAATTTTCCTAAAGGTTGTAATGCGTCGTTTATTGCTTTGATCCCTAAGATTCCGGATGCTAAATTGGTTAAGGACTTTCGTCCAATTAGTCTTATAGGGAGCTTATATAAAATTATTGCGAAAATTTTGGCTAATCGGCTTGTTGGTGTGTTGGGTGACTTAGTTAGTGAGGTTCAATCGGCTTTTGTGGCGGATAGACAAATTCTAGACGGTCCGCTCATTCTCAACGAGGTTCTTCAATGGTGTAAAGCGAAAAAAAAACAAACGTTTATTTTCAAGATTGATTTTGAAAAGGCTTATGATTCCGTTCGTTGGGATTTCTTAGGAGACGTTTTAAATCGTTTTGGCTTTGGTGCTAAATGGTGTGGTTGGATACAAGAATGCCTTCGATCTTCTCGTGGTTCGGTTTTAGTAAATGGAAGTACGACGGAGGAATTTCAATTTTATAAAGGCTTAAAACAAGGTGATCCGTTATCTCCTTTCTTATTTATATTGGTTATGGAGAGTCTTCATTTGTCCTTTAAAAGAGTGGAGGATGCGGGTATGTTTAATGGTATCAAGATTAACTCTTCTATGACTTTATCTCATATGTTTTATGCGGACGATGCTATATTCATGGGTCAATGGAGTAAGCGGAATATTGATACTTTAATGTATATGTTAAAGTGTTTTGAACGGGCTTCGGGTCTTAGTATTAATCTTAGTAAAAGTAAACTCATGGGGTTAGCGGTTTCGATAGAGAAGGTCGAAGAAGTTACTAGACATATTGGTTGTGGCATTCTTAATACTCCGTTTTCTTTTCTTGGCTCGAAAGTAGGGGGATGTATGTCTCGGATTAAATCATGGGATGAGGTTATCGACAAAATGGTGAATCGACTTTCTAAATGGAAGATGAAAACTTTGTCTATTGGAGGTAGGCTCACTCTTCTTAAAGCGGTTTTTGGTTCTATGCCTATTTATCATATGTCTATTTTTAAGGTTCCTATGTTGGTTCTACAACGTATGGAATCAATCCGGTGTCACTTTTTTAATGGCAATGATCTTGATAGTAAAAGGTCAATTTGGGTTAGTTGGAATAAAGTCTTGACGTCAAAGGAGAAAGGAGGTCTTGGTGTATCTAGTTTATTCGCGCTTAATAGAGCGTTAATGTTTAAATGGGTTTGGCGATTTTTTAATCAAAGTGACTCGTTATGGGTTAGGGTCATTCATGCTATACATGGAGTTGATGGTAGGATTGGTAGAGCTGGGAATGTCGGACATACGTCGATTTGGTGCGATATTATTAAAGAAATGGATAGGTTAGCTTCTCATGGAATTGATCTTATAAGTATGATGCATAAGAAGATAGGGAATGGGTCGAATACTTCTTTTTGGAAGGATCGGTGGAGGGGGGAGCAGCGATTGAAAGAGGTTTTTCCACGCATTTATGCGCTTGAGGTAAACAAACACATTTCGGTAGCTTTCAAATTTGAGCAGACTTCTTTATCTTCCTCTTTGCGTAGGATGCCGCGTAGTGGCATTGAATCCGAACAGTGGGATCATCTTTTGGACAGTTTGGAGGGAGTGATGTTAAGTCCATCGGAGGATAGGTGGTCGTGGGATTTAAATGGGTCGGGGGAATTTTCAGTTGCTTCGGCGCGAAGGTATATTGACAACAATAGATTACCAGATATTTCTTCCAAAACAAGATGGATTAAAGAAGTGCCTATTAAAGTCAATGTTCACGCTTGGAAGGTGCGTATAAATGGTTTACCGACTCGGTGGAACATTTCACGTAGAGGTATAGATATCCCTTCTATTCTATGTCCTCTATGCGAGACGGGTGTTGAATCTTCGAAACATTTGTTCTTTAATTGTAGTGTTGTTAGAGCTATTTTTCGGAGGGTTTGTATTTGGTGGGATGTGAGTTACATGGAGCTTGATTCTTTTGATGAGTGGATTTCTTGGATAACTAATTTACGGCTGCCTTCTAAGCATAAAAGATTATTAGAAGGGGTGTGTTATGGTCTATGGTGGTTCATTTGGGCTTTTCGGAATAAGAAGATTTTTGGCATTGTTCCTTCTTCCAAGGCGAATATTTTTGATGATCTAGTGCTCTCGTCTTTCTTTTGGTGTCGTTATAGATGTAAAGCTACGTTTAGTTGGGTGGATTGGTTAAAAAATCCTCACCTTGTGTCCTTGTAATGTTCTAGCTTCTTGCTAGTGTTTTCTTTTAATAAAATTCGCCGTTCAAAAAAAAAAAGTAACTCGACCCTTAGTGGTTTAATCTTTGGGTGTATCTTTTTCCACCCCTAGACACAACGGTAAAAATATTAGCTTTTCAAAGCGGAGGCCACAGATTCGAACTCAAAAGGGAGAAAATTAATAACCTTGTGGTCACGGAAATTCATTCGCCCGCTGACTCTGAGCTATCCAAAAAGATAGTCAAATATAAATTAATCGGTTCGCATTGTCAATCCGAAAATTTAAATAAATCAGAAAAAATAAAATTACTTAAAAAGGAAAAAGAGGGTTATTTTTGCATCTTTTGATACAAATTATTAGGTTTTTTAAATATAGGCTTTTTTGGTCATCGTAAAACCTTGTGAAAATGCCGCGAACCTAGGTGACTCGTCGCTATCGGCTCGAAAATGACTATCCGTGCACTCTTTGTAAAAATTTACGAGAACCAATTGCACATTGTAGATGTCCAACTTTGTGAAAATCTTGTTACATTGCGACTTATGACCGAGCCAACTAATAAAGCTAAGCTACTAAAGAGTGACCAAGAAGTAGAATCTTTGTAAATATAATGATTAAAATCTGAAAGATGTCTATGGTTTTTTTTTGTTATCCCTTTTCATGTATCGTGCCACCACTAGATTCGTTTCTGTGGTCTTGACTGTTTGGTTTGGGATTTCAAAATCCTATCAATGTCTAGACTACAATCGGTTTTTCATTTCTTTCTACATCTTTTGGAGTCGCGCCGGATGGTTGTGTTAACCGTTTAGAACTGTGTCAACAGGAACTAGTGTCGGTTATCGGTACTCCTAGTATCTTGCTAGTTTCACAGATGTTTTCTTCCACATAAGATTACCCTCTTGTTAAAACTTAAAAGTATACAACCATTATAAACTAGTACATTACCCGTGCGTTGCCCGGGTTTATCGATTCAATAATTTACAAAGCATGTAACTTTATTTACTTTATAAACAAATAGTTAAAAAAAAATCATACATCAACACAACAAAAAACTAACGATTTGAAAGTGGAGATGGTTCTAGTTGTTTAAAGAAAGTATAAATCTAAATATTACTATCAAAGTACTAAAATAAAATGTTTGAAACAATGAAACCCATTAAGTGTAGCTAGAGTGATTTAAATTGAAAATGCAAATAACTTTATGAAAACAAACATCTTATGATGAATTTAAAAGACTACGCACAACTAATTACTAAAAGCGTTTATGCTCAATATTGTAGAAGCACATAAAACCTTTTATGAATTTCAACCATTAAAAAGGTCAATTCCAATCACCATCGCATTAAATAATCTTGGTTTCTTTTCTTCCTCTACATAT
Source organism: Tanacetum coccineum (assembly GCA_026074375.1). NCBI lineage: Eukaryota > Viridiplantae > Streptophyta > Magnoliopsida > Asterales > Asteraceae > Tanacetum > Tanacetum coccineum. The sequence goes on from BQNB010016137.1 coordinate 22,218, forward strand.
GAGCCATTGACAAAACATCATCCAATTCTATTTCCTGCATATAAATAAAAAATTAAAATTAAAAAAAATCATAAGATACATTTTTTTGAACGGCTCATAAAATACATATTATTTTATATTGGTTTTGGATTTAAGTACAGTAATACATATTATTTTTTCATGTTGTCGAGTTTGCCTCCTTTTTTCCTTTCTTAGATGGGCAATCAACTCATCAAGCATGGAATTGATATTCACTTTCACGTTGTGGTCTGTCATGCTGTTGTTTAAAGATGGGAAACAACGTTAGGCCTTCAAATATGAATATGATTTTGTTGAATAGCGAAACTGAAAAAAAAAATGTAGAAATGAATATTACCTCATGGGTATCAATATCGACATTGTTCCCAGCTTGCTATGCGAAGGAAGAATAAAATGTTTGGTCGTTATAAAAGTAGTAGAAATTGGCGTAAGATGTTAAAGTATAAAACTGAAAAAGTGTAGACATGAATTTTACCTTGATTTCTTCATTGAATATCCTTTTCGTAATGTCAGTTAACACGTTTTTTGTTGCCTAGATAATGAACGCATTGTTTGATTTGTTCATATGTGTAAATGCAAGACATGAACTGTTAAAAATACCGTAATACTTTGCAATATAATTGATGAAATATAAAGCATACGACGTATACCCTACCGTTTTGGTTGCCAAAATTATTTCATTTAGTTAGAAATTAATATAATATTCGTTAGTTTGTTGTCGTCCCTTGAGTGATAAGATCCACCTTTTCTTCTAGTTTGTTACTGTATCTTATTATATCTTATCTTCAAGTGTACCACTTTTTGCTCTACTTTGTTAATAGCTATAATATAGACATCTTTTATTTTCAATGGTTGAGATTTAATATGAAGAACATTTCAATGGCTGAGATTAAGTTTCATGCAATGTTTTTTCTCTATGCTCCGCCAGCAATAGAAAAGGAAATATACACATACACGCTCAAATCCGATGTCGTTTTTACATCCGAATTTGGGCCACATTAAAAAAAAAAAAAAAAAATTCCACCGGCCCATTAATAAACTTACAAAGCATACCCTCAATTTTTAATTATTTACAACTTTTTTATATAATAAACTTTATTTATCAAATATATAGCACATATCTACCGAATAATTCAGATAAAAAATACCATCGGAAAGATCTTGGAATTACGAACAAAACGAGCCCAATATTGCAATGCTTCTGACGTACACACGATTTTATAAAAAATGTTGAAGTTTAATATAAATAAATAAAAAAGAAAATTTACAAAACATACCCTCAATTTCTAACTATTTATGACTTTTTATATAATAAATTTTATTTCTCAAATATATAACACATATCTATTGATTCATCCAGATCAAAAAATATCGTCGGAAAGATCTTCGAATTGCGAACAGAATGAGCTAAATATTGCAATACTTCTGACATACGTACGTTTTAAAAAAAATGCTCGCGTAAATAAAATACATGTGTTGCATACAAGTCAGCCTCGCCGCAAATAACGGACACATTCCCACTCAATATTGATTCAAAATCAATTCGAAAAAAATATGTTCCGCCGCAACGCGCGGGTTATCTTGCTTGTAATACACATTAGAGATTTAAAACGGTGGCGTTTTGCCACCGGAACCGGACTGCTACATTGCTTGCTTGGGCTCCCCACTACAGTGTTTTTTTCCTCCCAACTTGGGCCAACCTATATGGTGTGTTTCTTTTTACCACCGCCTTGCTACAATCATTCGGTTTTTTTTAGTTAGTTAAAATTTATGATGCGAGTGTAATAACGTGAAACATACAAGTAGGCAATATAAAAAAAAACTTGAATACAAGTCAGCACTGTTGCAACGTGTGAGCACATTCCCACTCAATATTCGTTCAAAATCGATTCGAAAAAAATTATGCCCCGCCACAACGGGCCCATTTGTGTTTTTTCCCTTTTTCTTTTTTTACTTTGTCAACATTTATGGCGCGAGTATAATAACGTGAAACATACAAATAGACAATATAAAAAAACGTTGAATACAATTCGCCCCGTCGCAACACGCGAGCAACTTCCCACTCAATATTCGTTTAAAATCGATTCGAAAAAAATTATGCCCCGCCGCAACGCGCGAGATATACATAAGAGTAAACTGTAAAAGACTCGTGAAATATATGGCCCGTCCATAGTTCTTTTGAAAGTAAACTTTTCTGGGCTTAAAATTAAAGCAGCCCAAAATCTCAAATAACTAAATTTACATTTCACAGCTTTTCTACTTTTCCACACCAACTTAAGCTCCTAACTTAAAGGTAGTGAACGCTTTCAGTAGAGCCAAATTCACTTTGTACATAACTTTTTTACCCGTGTTTACGATTTAACATTGCGAGCTGACTATATGCAGCTTAACCGAGTTTGTAACCTGCTTCATGCACCCTTTTAGATCATCTCATCGTTAACCGAGTTCACCACAAAAGAGATTCCATACTTGGTTCCATGCTGAATCGTGTATTCAATGACACTATAGAAATGCCTTTTTTCTCGATCTGCCTTCAACTGACTAAACAACTTCAATATAAACATCACTCAAATGCAAATACAGTTCTCGTGATTCATGTTCGCAAATTTTCAAACATCTTATCGCTATGATGTGAAAGAAGACTAATGAAAACAGACTCTTAACAAGTTAAACCATTTATAAAATGTTTCATTGGGATGTTTTCCAATATTTTATTATAAAACCCGTGAACCCACCCGCCTTCCGACCCGGAGTTTCACCCGCTCTAACCAGATCCTAGTGGTTTTGTTTCTTTGTTTAACCCGTCACTATCCCACTCTCCACACACAGCCTTCTTATTCCCCAACACTCATAAGCTGAAAACAAAAGCCACGTGTCTTTCTAACTCTTGACTCATCAAACCCACTAATAAAAGCTCGAGAAATGCTACATCCACATAACTTTTACAAACAAACTCCCACATAATGATGTGGCAAATACAATTGACCAATCATGTTTTAGTGTATTTTCTCTTTCTTATTTTTACCACCAATAATTGATTGACACGTCATTATGTGGATTTGTTTATGAAAAATTTAAGTGGATGTAGCACTTTTTTTAGATAGCAGTTTTTGAATCGGTCTTTAAAATCTCATAACCCTTATCCAAAATTGATAAGCTGGAGGTGTCGATTGAAGTATCAAAGCTCTTGAAGTCATCAACACGACTATGCTTCTTGATTACAAAGGTATTGTTGAGTTTGTTGATTGTGGTAATCTTTGTTTTTTAAGGGTTTCATTTGATTTTTTTATTGCATGTTCTCATTATCAATAAACTAAAAACGATGATGGATTAAATTATTTTATCATCACTTTATTTTCAGATTTGGGGTCTCTATTGCAGCAGTGGTGATTGTCGTTGATTGAAAATTCATGGCGGCGGTGTGATGGTGCCTTGGATTCGCATACTTTGTTAAAAATAAAGGTAACCTTTTACAGGATGATGATTTGAGTTTTTATAGATTTTGTCGAGATTAGTGTTCCAAATAGGTTCATGCCAACAATCAAATATTGAATATAAAAACTGTAAGTTGATAATATGACATTTGACGTATCTTCGACCGTGTGCCCTTTTTTGACGTGCCACCTGAAAAGCAGTTACCTTAATAACTCACCCAAAAAGAACACTTTTGAAAGTTTTTAGCTTTTTGCGAGTAAAGTATGTGCCTGTTATTTCCTTGGTATATAATATAGTCTGCTTCGGATATATCTACTTATTAATTACAAGCTATGGTTGTTATGAAATTTTTGAGTGAGAAATAGTTTTCTTATTTGATTTGTGAGTTTATAATTACGATTTTGTTAGATAATGTGGAATATTGGTGTTAAACTGTATAATGCACTTTTTGCTTGAGGTAGTTTAGGTTTTACCTATAGGTGATCTATTGAGTGGTAACGGGTCTAAATGGCTTGACACTGATAGGTTTTAGTTTAGGATGAGCGAGACCGGTCTAGGTCATTTTCACTCACACGCACTTTTTGGTTCATTCTTATTGGACTTATTGTTGTATGTTTATCTTATTGTTACCTTCATTGTTTGTGGGTGGATACACATGTCGGAACTCATGTTAGCTTAAGTTTCCCTCATGGTTTGAAAATTCACATCGAACCAAACGAGCCATAATGTTTGTGTGTTTTTTGGCTCATACAATGGGTGATACAAGAAATACAATAGATTATACAAAAAACTAATATCTATCCAAACTCAGCCCTTAATGGCTATACTCCAGCTTTAGATGTTGATCGGTTATGTCTGACCAAAGCTCATTTTTTTTATAAAAAACTATTACTTTTGTCAAATATGAAGTATTTTTTTGATATATAACCAAGTCTTCTATTTTAATTGTGGTATTTCCAAGTCAACGACACTTTTAATCGGTCTAACATTTAAAGTCCAACATGTATATTGGTTTGATACTAGGGAGAAATATTTCAAGTTGACACTTTTAATCGGTCTAACATTTAAAGTCCAAGATTTATATTGGTTTGATACTAGGGAGAAATATTTTAAATTGAAGTGGCTGATGGATAATCTGTATGGTATTTGTAGCTTGCTTGGATAACAAGTATATGTCATCCCACATGAAATCATCGGCGACGTGGAAAATGTGTTGGACTGTCGTACAAAACGATCCATCAACAAGGTTGTTTAGATTGGTTTAAGAAATCAAATATTTGATTAAATTCTCAACATATGTTGTTTGGTTTAGTGGTCTGTTTCTTATTTGCGCAATTTTTGAATGTAGGTTGTCGAAGACTGATAACACTCAAAATATACATAAATTATCTCCCAATATTATGCAAATTATCTATAAAAATATATTAAATATGAATTGTTTATACACTTATTTGGGTATTAACTGTTTTTGAGGACTAAAGATGTCAAAAAGGACTAAAAATGCAAAGAGTATTCGTTAAAAAGGACTAACGACTGTTAAATAAGGATCTAGATATGAAAGAAAAGAAGAATTTAATGATTCAAGCCAAGTGCGACGTACTTTGTTCCAAAGTACGGCGTACTTTTCAACGGGCATTAAGAGAATTGAATGCTGAGGCCAAGTACGCCGAACTTCTCAAGAAGTGAGACGCACTTTCGCCTGCAGTTACGAAAATCCTTATGACATCATTGATATTGTGGCTTTTCACATCACCCATCATTGGCTATAAATTGAGAACGAATTCAGCATCTCAAAGCATACCATTGCATATAGCAATCATTCCATCTCATCCCAAAAATCATTCCAAGCAAGAAATCTCTTTTATTTAGTAGTGTTCTTGAGTTTAGAAGAACTCTAGAGAAATTTGGAGTTAAATCCTCCAAATTTCCAGGTTGTATTGAGTATTTAGAAGTATAATCTCGAAGTTGAAAGCATTTGTAAGAAGATCATAATTGATTTCTGTTTTTCTGGTTGAATAAAGGAAGAAGTTCTTGATAAATTCTTGTTGAAACTCTATATTTTGCTCATAACCTTGGTATGATCTTGTTAATCTCTTTTAGATTCATGTTTTCTGGAATTGTTATGATTAATATGAGTTTTACCTCCATGAATATGGAGTAGTTATATATATTTATTTGGACTAATATGGATGATGATATAAGCATGCTTTGATGTTATGAATTTGATCATGATAAACTCAATATTTTTCTTATCTGGATCTTTGTTACTAGTTTGATTATTCATACTAGTGGATATAGGTCGAAAGACTCCACTTTTATGTTTATATTTCGCATTGTTTGTCTGTGACAATTAGGTATTAGTCTTGTGAGAATTGATTAATAAAACGTTTATCAAACCGGATTTAAAAAAATGTCTAATACTTAATCTCATGTCTATCAAACTTGATTAAGGGAGTTTATCATTTTCATATTCATACTTGAATCGACCTTAATGCATCTAATATTTTGAAGTAGGCGAAAGGATTCTTGAGATAATGAAGTAGTTAATCGCGATGAGATGATTACACATTTATTATTATTTTAATGATTTGATTCTTATGAATGATTGTTTATTTTTCTTTGTCCTAAGTCTATATAAATATTCTTGTTATAATCTGAAATCAAATTACCTTAATTTTAATTAAGTGACAAATCTAAAGAGACGTCTTTTTGCAAAAACTATCAGACTTTTAGTTACACTAATCCCGTGGAAACGAGACTATAGTCTTACCCGAATTTCTATGCTATATAGTGCGGTTATATTTTTAGCCGTGTGTTTCCATATTAATATAACGGTAATTTCAGTCTTATAGATTAAGTATTTTGAAAATCACATCAAAGTTTTGGCCGTTGCCGGGGGTTTGATTCGTTTAATGTTTTAAGTCTTTTATGTTTTGCAACCAATAATATATTACTCGCCTGGCAATCTGACGAAATAAAATAAAATTTTCTGCTGAGAGTACGGCGCACTTTTGACAAAGTACGCCAGGTTTTTCTGAAAAACACAACGAAGTATCGTCGCATTCTTTCGAGTACGACACACTTCTGAAATTTCGAAACTTATGATAATCACCCGAAGAACAACCAACCAAAAAAAATTATTTTTCCCAATATATGAGTTTATTTCTCAGAGAATCGATGAGGATTGCTCGAATATTTTAACATGATTTACTTATATTTATCATATTTGATAAATCTTATCTCAAACTCAAAAAGTAAAAGAATATCCTTCCTTTTTTCTAATATATTAGAAAGTTTAAAATTTTTGCTTAATGCACATTTTAATGAGTTTAGTATTGATGCTTGCTTATTCTAAATGTTGAGTAGTTGCAACAATAATCATAATGATAAGAAACCTATCAAAAATAATTATGATGATTTTGATGAAATTCATTCGAAGTTGGTATAAAACCGCATTGCTTAGTAATTGTTTTAGATGAACACTTTTTATATTATACTAAATTTATTCATTGATTTGAAATAAACAATAATGCAAAATGAAAGTTTTTTTATGAAATTTATAATCGACTTGTAACTGAAAAACAAGACATAAGTACATGCATTAATTCTTAAGTACGACGTTAACCTTTTTTTTTATTAATACCATACCTTAATAAAACATGAAATAGTACGGCATATTTTTACAACATAATGATAAAGATATTGTCAAAAAATAATTATGATGATTATTTGATGAAATTCAATGAAAGATGTTATAAACCTTTGCTTAGTAACTGTTTTGATGAACACTCTTATAATATAAATAAATTTATCATTGATGAAAAAACAATAAATGCAATGAAAAGTTTTTATGAAATTTATAAACGACTTGTAACTGAAAAACACATAAGTACATCGCACTTAATTCTAAGTACGACGTACTTCTATAAAACATGAATAGTACGCCACACTTATTACCAAGTGCGTCGCATTACAGTCTGATGTTACATAAAAACATAAGCAATGGTACACTATGCACAATGACAAATTCCGCCTTTGAAAATCTGTTGTCATACCCATGTGAGTATGAAAAATCACTTTGCTTATTTTTATAACCCTTCTAAAGTTTTACCTTGATGTTTTGTATGTATAAGACATAATGGATCAACGCGATATTAGACGAATTAGCTAGGATGGGACACTAAGTGATTGCAAATAGCTAAAAGGGTTAATGCAAAAAGAGTAGTGGGGATATGGTCCGAATTCCAAGACAGGCTGGATGTAAAAAGCGAGAGCTAAGATTTTCACATTTTATAGGAATGAGAAGGAAGGTGTAAAAAAGTTATTTTGCACTGTATGTTGGAGGACTCCCTGCCTATGACGGAGAAATAAATTTAGGCTAAATGTGATTTCAAACGAATTTGCAGTAAAGTTGTGTTTAAAATATGAGGTAAAAATGGAAAAAAGTTGGTGAAGAGAGAATTGATAGTGTCCTTAAAAGGAGAGTTCTATTTCATCAAGTTCAAGATAAACCAAAAAGAAGACGACGTAGAACCTAATGTGATACTCGAGCGATCGTTTGTTAGACTTGCTAAAGGCATCGTGGACTTTGGAAATGGGATCATAACTATTTACCCGGATTTTGATTTATTTTCTGATGAATCAGATACAGCTGGAAACAATGAGGAGAACCGCGAATTAATGTTTGATCTTGATGAAATTGAGGAAACTGAATTACCTCCGTTAAATTGTAAAATGGGAAAGAGTTCAAGAAATAAGAAAAGGGTTCTAGAAAGTTTTCAGATTTGCTATCCGAGAGGGGACATTCAAGGTAAAAGGAGAATCAATTGACGTCAGGAGAAGCAACTTGGAGAAGTGGAGATAGTCTCTGTGAGGCATAAGCCATACCTAGAGAAGAAACACGAAAGTAATCGAAACTCTTGCACACTCTAATAGTTGATTAGTATTGGAAAGTTGCTCGATGAGATATGTTTGGACAAAAATAAGTTGGATGAGGCAATGAAAGATGAGCAAAAAGAATCCATTAAGAGAGTGAAGGGGGAAGCATTAATAGAAAAAGAAAACCCTGGTGCATTCATATTCCCGATTAGGTTAGAAGGGAAGATTAACTTAAATGGTCTGGCTGACACAGGTTTCTAGGTTAATGTTATGCCTTATCGAATCTACATGGACCTTGGACGTGAGAAAGTGAAAAAAGTGAACAGAGGTATATAAATGATAAACCACTCACTTGGGGAACCCATGGGGTTACTAAAGGATCTTCTTTGTCAAGTTGGAGTGACAACCATTATTGCCAAATTTCTGATTCTCGACATACCCATAGATAGAGACGCATAAATTATGGTAGGAAGAGGATTCCTTTCGACTTGTGGTAGAATCCTGGATACAATTGACCGAGTTATGTCCACCTACGATGGGGTGTGTTACCAAACTTTCAGAGCTACAAGGACCAGGATAAATACAACAGAGAGCGACAGTGATGATGAATGATGCATAATTTCTTTTAAATAAAACTATGTCAGGTTTTACATTTATAAAACCCTAACTACCTCGACTATTCCTACGCACTAAAGAGCAGTGTACCCTATCGTGTATAGTGTAGTGATTGGTAAGTATGGGTGTCGACCCAAAGAACGGTGTGTCTCTAATCATCTAATTGATTTTATTATACTACCTAAGAAAGCAGGAAATAAAGCTTGATTTAAGTTGTTGAATTTATTGTGGAGTTGTTGGGTGGTAAGCCTAGCTTGTCGAAAAGGGAATTAGTATAGTGGTGGACAACTAGAAAGGAAGAACGCAATTAATTACTATGATCTCTTGTGCAATGTCTTGTCGCAATCTTAAATGGGGACTAAAATCATTAGGTCCAATTGGGTAGTTGAAACCTAACCTATGTCTACTGAGTGGAATGAACTCGCAGGGAGAATTAACCTATTCTCAGTATACAGTTATTAAGATTTAGTTTAACTTATAAGATATGCTTATTCTAATAGGTGGTCTCCTTATTAGCTCGTACTCCTAACCAGGAATTAATGCTAAGGGCTCACCTCATAGGTCAAAGTCGAACAACTACAAGTATTGGTCACTTTGGAATTAATCGTGTGCACAAACCTTTATTCTGTCGCTCGCTTAAAACCTTAAATGCACACATAACCTCATATCAAAACCTAGCAGGGAGTCTAAGGATTTCTAAGTGCACTATATAAATTAATAAAGAAAACGATAAAACAACGAGATCATAACTTAATAATCAATGAGATAATTAAATAATTAAAAGCCAAGAACAAATAATAAAACACAATAAATAACATATCAACAACCAATTAAACCGCATGACACGCTAAATCAAAATAATTATTAAATTAAATTGACCATATAAAGTTAAAGTACGATTACAAACTGTGCCAAATTAATGCTCTCGATCCCCTAGTCGAACGCCATGACAAACCCCGAAGGGTTTGCCCTATAACCAAGCAAGCAGCTAGGCTGCTTAAAACTCCGAACTTCTCTTTTTGATCGGCTTCCCACTCGAACCAGAATGTCCATTCGCGAATGATATCAATTTATATATATACTATTCTTAAACTTTGATGTATTGGCGTGTTTGGTCCCTGGACTTAGGGATCAACTTGTAAATATAATTAAAACTTCATACATTCAGCGCAACATTAGTCCCTATAATATTACGGCGTAACCAAATATACGGTTACGCCGTAACCTTCATGACGCGGCTTTCCATCTTTAAGAGATATTTTGGTTACGGCGTAATTAATAATCGTGTTGCGCCATTACCCTTAGTCAATCATCAAAATCTTTTCCATAATAAACTGTTACGGCGTAACTATATATGACGTTACGCCGTAAAGCCTCGTCAGCACCGAATCTTTGTATCAAATAAATGATTGTCTTCAAATCTTCGTAATAAGTATTTGGTTACGGCGTAACCCAATGGGTTGTTACGCCGTAACATCTTCTAAACTTTCAATTCGGCATCATTAATTATTAAAAATATAGTACCCCTACTAAATAATATAGTAGTGGTACTATTCTTCATTTTGGAATTTGAGCTACATCCTGTAGAAATTTAGTAGCCCTCCATAATATTTTAGTACCTCTACTAAATAAATTAGTATAGGCACTAAATTTGCCATTTTTCGTTCCATTGCCTTAATTTACCTGAATTCACAAAATAATTGAAATAAATATCGAATTCATATAAAAGTGACATAAAGCAAGGCAATAAACGCGGAAATTTGATATGAAAAAGTATTAAATATTTGATGTTATTAAATATCCACTCACTTGACTTCTACTTGCCCTAAAGTAGAACCTTTTTAAATAACTCTTAAAAAGATATCTCCCTAGTTATCCAGGAAGATATGAAGTTAAAAATTACTTATGCTAGAAAATTCTAAATCGAGCACCTCAAAAAAAGGAAAAACGAATCACACTCATATTCTCACTAATCTATGTGTTTCATTTTTGGTGATCACTCAGCTCCTCAGTCATGGCGAGTATTCTATCATAAGCTTGGCCAGGATACTAAGCTTCACCACTAGAGTCTAGATGCAACTGTTCAATACGGTAAATGGGTTGACACAACACAAAGGCTTAGGGGGTTTTGATCATTCAAACAATCTTTCACCCAAAGTACCACACCAACAAGGTGGCTGAATTACACATACATGGCCGTAACGACGGAATAGACATGCGTGATTCGATCACATCCCCATTCGTGTTTAACAATGGGTTAGGACGAAGAATAATATAGGGTAGGATAAAGACATGAGATGCACATTTAATTGTTGTTAAATAAAAATACAAAATAAATAGTTTCCTAAGTCCATAATTTCCCCGTCACTGGTCGCATTCAAATCCCATAAGGTAAAAACGAGGGTCAAGAGTCAAGGAGTCTTCACAATGCACGAGTTAATGCGTATGAAATATAGTGTGATGCATTAACTCAGCCTTCATCATCAATGATTATGTGATAAAAATTGTGAAAATTTGGGCCAAAATAGCACATAATCTCACAAAATACCTCATTTCTATCTCCCTTCCCCTCACTTGAGTTGTACAATGCCCTCATTGTACAAATAGACTTATAATAGAAAGAAGAGATAGAACTATTCGTTAATAAAGATAGAATCATCGCCAGTTGGACAAGGCAAAAATACTATCACTATATGACATACAAGCTGACTAATAAACACTTGATTGCATGTTTTTTATTCTTTTTTTTATGCAAGATAAGGATACAATAAATCACAATACAGACACATATATACATGAGCGCCCCCCACTTGAGATCAACTGTCTTTAAAACCCGTCTTTTCTTTAAATATCCTCTATCTTAACCCGCAACTTCCACCAGTGAAACCCAAAATTAACCAGCAACTCCCCGATCATGGACTAAGAAACTACAGGGTAGGCTAAGGTGATAGGTGTAACTAAAGAACATATATTAGGTTACAAAATGGAAGGAAAGGCTCAACAGGTTGTACTAGGGGTGTCTTGCACTCAAGATGAGTGCAACAAAGGGTTTAACAGGAGGTTGACTAATCAGTGTGAAAAGTCAATATACATAAACATAACATAGATGGGTTGTTTGGGGTTAATCCTAAAATTGCCTTTTATCACAGCTCCATCGATTACACTAGGTGCAATGCTCATTATTATGGTCTCGAAAAGATATACCAGGCCAAGTTCTAAAGTCAACTACAGCCATCGGCACACTCATTTTTAATGACTTTATGTATAAGGGAAAAACAAAAAGGCTTATCCTTACACAATGGAATTATAAGGTAGGTGTGCTAAGTATAGTCTTAACTAGTTAAGTAATGAAAAACATGTCAAAATTTTATTAATGAAATATTTTTCAAAACAAACTAGGAAAATAAAGGCAAGTATAATCAAATAGGTGTTCATTTCTAATCCCTTCCCCCCACTTGAGTCAAACTTAAGCATATAAAATTTAAATAGGAAGGGTTAGAAATGGAACGGATTACTCCTTGGATTTGCTCGGTGATATGAAGAGACAACATGCTCTAAGCAATGCTCCAAGTCTTCTTATTTGAGCAACATCCACTATCACATGCGGCATTTTCATCATCCAGTATAGAATTCAACCAGGACGGTTCTGGATGCTTCCTTCCAGCTTGATTAATATCCTAGCACCTTCTCCTGTGCATTTCCTGTATAGCTGCAGGAAAGACTAATACCAAAAGCATAAACCTGGATAAAAGCACAATAACACAAAATATACAAAATTCTACAAAATAAACCTAACTCACTTTCGTAGGAATCACGGTTGCATTTAGCGTATGCAACAAGCCTTGTAAACCACTTGGTGGCCCAAGTGGACGAGTGAAGTCTCGTGAGGGTTTCCAAAGAACATACCCACAAAGTTCATTTACTTGTACACGTTTTTTAAATGTATAAAAACTTGATTTTTTATATTTTTAGAAAGAGGTTACGGCGTAACCTCGGTGGTTACGCCGTAATTGAGTGGTAATTTTTTTTTTGAAAAAGAGTTTAGCTTTTACGCGTAACCATGAAAGTTTATCGTACGTAATTTGAGTGTGGTTTACGCGTAACCTTAGTGTTTACAATCGTAACTGCCCTATAACATTAGCATTTAACCACTAAATTACAGGTCGAGCCGTATCGATTTTTACCCTTCTTGTTTGTTGAACCTGCGATAAACAAGTTAAAACATACAAACAACTAAAACTCAAAATTTAAATGAGCTAAACTAAAGATAGACTTTTTGTTTATTTAAAGATCGTTTATGTTTGACTCTAGCCCGCACAGACACTTGGAGACAACTCCAACACTTTGTCCCAATCTTCATGGTCCTCCTCACCCTGTAAATAATTGCTCATCCTGCACACTAACAAACCTGTGCATTAAATGTGTAATAAAACTGAGCAAAAAGAGGAGTATACATTAATGGCAATTGCTTGATTCAGGAACAAAATTTTAAGGTTCAAACAATGCCCAAACTATTTTTGGTGTTTCAGACCCAAACACGCCGTAACAAGCACTACCAAGCCACATCATATCCAAGTCTGAAACAGATGAATAAATATATATAAAATATATAAATATCTAATATATATAAAATATATATAAATATATAAATATATAAAATATATATATATAGATAAAATATATATTAATATATATATATATATATATATATATTCTACAAAAGCATAAACCTGGATAAAAGCACAATAACACAAAATATACAAAATTCTACAAAATAAACATAACTCACTTTCGTAGGAATCACGGTTGCATTTAGCGTATGCAACACGCCTTTTGAACCACTTGGTGGCCCAAGTGGACGAGTGAAGTCTCGTGAGGGTTTCCAGAGAACATACCCACAAAGTTCATTTACTTGTACACGGTTTATAAATGTCTAACAACTTGATTTTTTAGATTTTCAGAAAGAGGTTACGGCGTAACCTCGGTGGTTACGTCGTAATTGAGTGGTAATATTTTTTTTTGAAAAATTTTGTTTAGTTGTTACGGCGTAACCATGGAAAGGTTTACGTCATAATTGGTGTGGTTACGGCGTAACCTTAGGTGTTTACACCGTAACTGCTGCTATAACAGTTACATTTACCACAAAATTACGGGTCGAGCCGGTCTCGATTTTACCCTTCTTGTTGTTGAACCTGCATAAACAAGTTAAAAACATACAAACCAACTAAACTACAGAAATTTAAATGAGCTAAACTAAAGGATAGGACTTTTGTTTATTTAAAGAGTCGTTAAGTTCGACTCTAGCCTCCGTCACAGACACTTGAACATCTCCACACATGTCCAATCTTCATGTCTCCTCACCCTGTAAATAATTGCTCATCCTGCACACTAACAAACCTGTGCATTAAATGTGTAATAAAACTGAGCAAAAAGAGGAGTATACATTAATGGCAAGTTACTTGATTCAGGAAATAAAATTTAAGGTTCAACAATGCCCAAACTATTTTTTGGTGTTTCAACCCACAACCGCCGACAAGCACTACCAACGCACATCATGATCCAAGTCTGAACCAGATTATATATATATATCTATATAACATATAATACATATAATAATATAATATAATCTATATATATATATCTATAAATAGTAATACACATATATATATACATATATAAATCATATATAAATATACATATATATAAATATAACATATATATATATTACACATATAAATATATATATACATATAGATATATATATATATACATATACATAAATATAAAAAATAAAATATTATTTTACCATATGATATAGTATAGTATATATATACATATATATATATATATACATATATATATACATATATATATACATATATATATATATACATATATATATATATATATATATATATATATATACATATACATATATATATATATATACATATATATATATATATATACATACATATAGATATATATACATACATATAGATATATATATACATATATATATATATATACATATACATACATATATATGTTACGCCGTAACCATATTACTGGTTATGCCGTAACAACAGTAAATCAGTCATGCAAACACTCAGAAAAGGGAGAAGGACAGAAGGTTCAAACACACATATCAATCAAACAATAAAAAACAACAAAAACCGTTCCCCGGCAACGGCGCCAAAAACTTGATGCGTAGTTAAATAAAACTACATCAGGTTTTACATTTATAAAACCTTAACTACCTCGACTATTCCTACGCACTAAAGAGCAGTCTACCCTATCGTGTATAGTGTAGTGATTGGTAAGTATGGGTGTCGACCCAAAGAATGGTTTGTGTCTCTAATCGTCTAATTGATTTTATTATTCTACCTAAGAACAGGAAATAAAGCTTGATTTTAGTTGTTGAATTTATTGTGGAGTTGTTGGGTGGTAAGCCTAGCTTGTCGAAAAGGGAATTGGTATAGTGGTGGACAACTAGAAAGGAAGAACGCAATTAATTACTATGATCTCTTGTGCAATGTCTTGTCATAATCTTAAATGGGGACTAAAATTATTAGGTCCAATTGGGTAGTTGAAACCTAACCTATGTCTACTGAGAGGAATGAACTCGCAGGGAGAATTAACCTATTCTCAGTATACAGTTATTAAGATTTAATTTAACTTATAAGATACGCTTATTCTAACAGGTGGTCTCCTTATTAGCTCATACTCCTAACCAGGAATTAATGCTAAAGGCTCGCCTCATAGGTCAAGGTTGAACAACTATAAGTATTCGTCACTTTGCAATTAATCGTGTGCACAAAGCTTTATTCTGTCACTAGCTTAAAACCTTAAGTGCACACTTAACCTCATATCAAAACCTAGCGGGAGTCCAAGGATTTCTACGTGCACTATATAAATTAATAAAGAAAACGATAAAACAACGAGATCATAACTTAATAATCAATGAGATAATTAAATAATTAAAAGCCAAGAACAAATAATAAAACACAATCAATAACATATCAACAACCAATTAAACCGAATGATACGCTACATCAAAATAATTATTAAATTAAAATGACCATAAAAACTTAAAGTATGATTACAAACTGTGCCAAATTAATGCTCTCGATCCCCTAGTCGGACGCCATGGCAAACCCCGAAAGGTTTGCCCTATAACCAAGCAAGCAAGCAGCTAGGCTGCTTAAAACTCCGAACTTCTCTTTTTGATTGGCTTCCCACTCAAACAAGAATGTCCTTTTTACGAATGATATCAATTTCTATATATACTATTCTTGAACTTTGATGTATTGACGTGTTTGGTCCCTGGACTTAGGGATCAACATGTAAATATAATTAAAACTTCATACATTCAGCGCAATATTAGTCCCTATAATATTACGGCGTAACCAAATATACGGTTACGCCGTAACCTTCATGACGTGGCTTTCCATCTTTAAGAGATATTTTGGTTTCGGCGTAATTAATAATCGTGTTGCGCCGTAACCCTTAGTCAATCATCGAAATCTTTTCCATAATAAACTGTTACGGCGTAAATATATATGACGTTACGCCGTAAAGCCTCATCAGCACCGAATCTTTGTCTCAAGTAAATGATTGTCTTCAAATCTTCGTAATAAATATTTGGTTACGGCGTAACCCAATGGGTTGTTACGCCGTAACATCTTCTAAACTTCCAATTCGGCATCATTAATTATTAAAAATATAGTACCCCTACTTAATAATATAGTAGTGGTACTATTCTTCATTTTGGCATTTGAGCTACATCCTGTAGAAATTTAGTAGCCCTCCATAATATTTTAGTACATCTACTAAATAAATTAGTATTGGCACTAAATTCGCCATTTTTGCCATTTTCCGTTCCATTGCCTTAATTTACCTGAATTCACAAAATAATTAAAATAAATATCGAATTCATATAAAAGTGACATAAAGCAAGGCAATAAATGCGAGAATTTGATATGAAAAAGTATTAAATATTTGATGTTATCAATGAAGAAGAATATGCAGTTAAGAGGGACAAGTTCGGTGCTCCAACTTATGGGCCAAAGTCTGCCAAGTATTTGAACATTATCGAACCAAAGGATAGATCATTGGCATTACAGGCCGCTCTTAACCCATTCCAGCAAATCTGTATATGGAAGAAAGCAGTAAGCTTTCTCGGATCTCTACCCGTGCCATTATAGAACTTAGATTGGAAGCCAGAGTATAATGGATATCACAAAAATGAGGAAGCAGGAACCGGGCAGTGGAAAGCAGAGATTAGATTAACTTATCCATACCGGAACATCTACAACCAAGGGTTTACCACTAAGAAAACAAGCAGAAAGTTGGCTAAATACCACAAGCTAAGTGACATTATGTCACCGAATTATTTCCGAGGATAAAAAACATTACTTGAGTTTTGAATAAAGGGGTTCGATGAAATCTCGTACTCCCAAATGAATTTACTTTTCATGTTTGAATCTATGTTTGTCTTATGTAATCTTCTAAGTTATTATGAATGAATCAAGTCTTTTAAATATTTATGATTATACACTTGATCGGAAAAAATACATATTCTCTTTATAAGATTAATCAAAATTTATTAAAACTTCTGAAAATATATAAAAAGAAAAATTGAAAATATATAAATAATTAATAAAGTTTATTACTAACATTTATTATGTCTTGAAAACAAACATTGATCGTCTCTACAGAACTAACACGTTACAAGAAAAAAATTGATATTTGCATACGAAGGCTCAATCTCTAGCATGTACGAATTTGATCAAGCTACGAATGAAGGGAAGTATTACCCTATTAAATTTTCTCATTTATCTTTTTCCCATAATATTTTCGCATTATGTGCAATGCTCGTATTAATGGATGGGAGATAAAGGAGAAAAAAAAAATCATGAAATTTAAAATTTTTGAAAATAATAAATAAACTCTAAACTCTTTTTAACAATACAGATCGATAAAAAAAATTATACTATTATTTAACCTCTTTTGAAGTTAATGTCCAGTGCTTACGCCATGCCGGTGGAGTTTAGTTTCTTGTACAAGCCTATGGTAATTTGAATAAATCATGACTGTGCGATTTGAGTGACTTACACATATCTACTTCACAAAATTTAGCGAGTGTGAATTATACTAAAAATCTTCGTGAGTTGCTCTGTCGTGTTATCTAACGCTTGTGATCATTGATTTATAAATATTTTCGCTTAGATTGCTTGAGGGCAAGCAATAGCTAAGTATGGAGGGATTTGATAACACTCCAAATATACATAAATTATCTCCCAATATTATGCAAATTATCTATAAAAATATATTAAATATGAATTGTTTATACACTTATTTGGGTATTAACTGTTTCAGGACTAAAGATGTCAAAAAGGACTAAAAATGCAAAGAGTATTCGTAAAAAAGGACTAACGGCTGTTAAAGAAGGATCTAGATATGAAAGAAACGAAGAATTTAATGATTCAAGCCAAGTGCGACGTACTTTGTTCTAAAGTATGGCGTACTTTTCAACGGGCATTAAGAGAATTGAATGCTGAGGCCAAGTATGCCGCACTTCTCAAGAAGTGCGACACACTTTCGCCTGCAGTTACGAAAATCCTTATGACAACATTGATATTGAGGCTTTTCACATCACCCATCATTGGCTATAAATTGAGAACGAATTCAGCATCTCAAAGCATACCATTTCATACAGAAATCATTCCATCTCATCCCAAAAATCATTCCAAGCAAGAAATCTCTTTTATTTAGTAGTGTTCTTGAGTTTAGAATTACTCTAGAGGAATTTGAAGTTAAATCCTCCAAATTTCTAGGTTGTATTGAGTATTTAGAAGTATAATCTCGAAGTTGAAAGCATTTGTAAGAAGTTCATAATTTATTTTCATTTTTTTGTTGAATAAAGGAAGAAATTCTTGATAAATTCTTGTTAAAACTCCATATTTTGCTCATAACCTTGGTATGATCTTGTTAATCTCTTTTAGATTCATGTTTTCTGGAATTGTTATGATTAATATGAGTTTTACCTCCATGAATATAGAGTAGTTATATATATTTATTTGGACTAATATGGATGATGATATAAGCATGCTTTGATGTTATGAATTTGATCATGATAAACTCAATATTTTTCTTATCCGGATCTTTGTTACTAGTTTTATTATTCATACTAGTGGATATAGGTCGAAAGACTCCACTTTTATATTTATATTATGCATTGTTTGTCTGTGACAACTCGATATTAGTCTTGTGAGAGTTGATTAATAAAACGTTTATCAAACCGGATTTAAAAAAATGTCTAATACTTAATCTCATGTCTACCGAACTTGATTAAGGGAGTTTACCATTTTCATATTCATACTTGAATCGACGTTAATGCATCTAATATTTTGAAGATTATAGGCCGAAAGGATTCCTTGATATATGAAGTAGTTAATCGCTTGAATGATTACCCATCTATTCATACTTTTATGCTTTGATTCATGAATGCTTGTTTATTATCATTGTCCTAAGTCCAAATAAATATTCTTGTTTTAATCTTGAAATCTAAATACCTTTATCTTTTGATTAAGTGACAAATCTAAAGATACGTCTTTTTGTAAAACTATCTAGCTTTTTACATTAACACCAATCCCGTAGAACGACCTGGTCTTACCCGAAAGTCTATGCTATATACGTGGGTTATACTTTTACCCGTGTGTTTTCATATTAATAATCGGTAATTTCAGTCTTATAAATTTTAAGCTTTTGAAACACATCAATGACTAATATATTCACTATGAATGGATTGTTTGAGAAGCCTTCAGAATTAAGGAAGCGTAGGAGTAGGTATGATATTTATAAACGGATTGAGGCGAGTTATTATGGTTATAGGGATTATGAGGATAGGGTGTTGGAAAAAGTGGAGAGAGGTGCGGAGGAACAGATGAGAGCGGAGAGTGTGGAGTGCCAGAATCATCAAAATTCAAGTAAGTTTAGATTCTAAAAAATTTATTTCTGGGATCGTGGACTTTGGTTGACTTATACTCCTCAATCATTGACCTTTTTGTGTTGAGTTATTACTTGCAGTTCCAGGTTTTTGCTGGCCGATTTTCTTCTTCCATGATACGTGGTTAGCCGTTCATGGTTGTTGATTCTTAGGCATAGACCCCACATGAGGGATACATGTTCCATTCTACTCTCTGAATAAGGCGTGCAACACCTGACCGACCCCATATGAGTTCTGTAAGTGTTTTTGTTCTCCTTTTAAATCTTCACAAGAGGCATCAAACAAAATTTAGTATTTTTAATCTTAAATAATGTGCCCATTCAGACATTATGATACTTGAAACCCAATATGGCTGCTTGACTATGAAAGTGCAACCACACATTACATTTTGGAACACACCTATGACTTTAGTGAATTCGACACACGTTGTGGGAAGATAACTACATATTACAAATAATATACCGAGGGGGGTTTGGGTGTGCATTTTAAAAGAGATATGGCCAGCACTAACATAAACAGATTCAACCACTTTGTTAGCTGTTGTGACCATAAAGTTTCAATATGCATATTTTGGTTTTCTTCATTCTTTTCTAAATTTTGTTCATTCTCTGAAACACGGCGTACGAAGTTGCTTAAGAGAGCTGAAAGGAGTGGAACTCTAACTGTCAAGAAGTGAAGCCGGGTGCGGAGTTAGACGTGTCAAGGTGAAACTATTACTACATATTCGTCTACGCCAACTACTGGCAACTCATTTCTGCTCAGGTTAGTTTGTGGTGTGTACTATATCTAAACTACATAGGACATAAAAGGATTCTTCAGACCATTATTAACATATTAGAATGCATTTTAGAATGGCAGCGATTAAAACGTTATATGTAGTAGGATACATTGTCGTCTTAAATATAAAAAATAAGTTATCTTACAGTGATATCGTTAGGTAGACAAATATTTTAGATTTTTGAACAAACAATTTAGTATCTATGTTACACATTCATTTGGCCTAAAACTTATAGTTTAACCAGTCTGACCCACTTCACATGCAAATGTATTGAAATTACTGAAACCGGGGCTGTTCAACATGGAACTGCACCATCCCACAGTCCGCTGTACAATATATTTAAGTATGTGTGGAGCAGACTAGGATAATGTAGAGACGACAGCAGACAAAAAATGTATATGTAGAAATGATACACAAGGTGCTTCGGCATTTCAAATCGTGAAATAAACCATAGCACCGTAACGTTATAATCTCGGTCTTTGAAAGTCTTTTCTGGCATCTTAGTAGAGGAGTTATCTAACACTGCCATTGCTATAGAGGTCGGTTAATATTTCTACTTTCTAACTTCATACATGTGACAAATCATACGCATTTACTTATGAGAGTCCATTATATTTCCATAATTTGTTTCTTCTCAAAACGGTCAACTAAGTAAATGACAGTTTAAGCTTTTACTCATAAAAAAATTAGCATTTGTTGGTTGTGTCGAACCTGAATCCATGATTTTTATCTCAAACGTAAGATGGTTGTGATGCCACACTTGAAATAAGGTGCACGGTCGCTGCATTTGTGGAATACGACAGCCTATAGCTTTTTGTGGTTCTTTTTATGTCAAGCGCTTTTTCTAAATACAAATGTATGTTTAAGGTTTCAGGCGTTGGATTGGTTATGGGTTGTTTGCTAACGACAATTTCGTTCTACTTGAAAGTAATCATAAGAAACGAAACCCTTACATTCAACTTAACACATACTTTAAGAGAGTATATCTATAATTTCCTCCAACAATGAATCAATGTCTTAGTATTATTTGGTTACTGTTATATTTCGAAATATATGATTTGAAAGCTCAATTTCCAGACAAGAACATTGCTATAAGTGAGTTAAAGAAACTCATTGAGAAATGCAAAGGAAAAACTGTGAATACTAAGTTTGATAAACCGTCTGTTATTCAACAAACAAATGCTCTTTGGATTCCAAAACCATCAGTTTTAGGCAAACCGACTCCTTTTTTAGACTCTCTTGAGAGGAAAAGTTTTTCAAAGACAGAGTCGCATACCAAAACTAATGTGTCATAGGGTTTTATCAAAACCAGTCACTACACAAATTCTACCTCAAACAGCAAGGCAAGCTCTAAGAAACACAAATGTGATTAAACCATGAATGTATCAAATTGACACTAGAACAACACTAACTAGAGCACTATAGTTGCCTCAGACCTCTACGAATACTAATCCTCGCATGTCTACCTCTACAGGAGTAACTCACAAAACTAGTGTTAACAGGCCACAACTTAAGAGCACTCACATGAAAGATAAGGTCATGCACAACAATAGTCAAGTGAAGTTTAAGAAGACAGAAGTAGAAGACCACTATAGGATTTCTAGTATTTCTAATAAAACAAAGTCTGTAACTACATGTAATGACAGTTTAAAGTCTAGAACTTCGAATGTTAATGCTGTGTGTGCTACTTGTGGAAAATGTGTGTTTAATTCAACTCATGATGCTTGTGTTTCTAAATTCTTAAATGACGTGAATGCTAGATTTAAGAAGCTTAAATTAGTGCCTATTAGTACTATAAAACCTAAAAGTCAAGCGAAAAAAATCTGTTGTGACACCCCATAAGAAAACAGTTGCATCATATTTCACTATCCAGAAATCTAAGAGTTACTAAAGGATGCTTTATGAGAGAACTAGTAAGGCATGGAAATGATGGATAGAAAAACAATGCCCATCAGGATATAAATGGGTTCCTAAGACAAAAATGAAATGGGTGCCTAAAGTTAGGAAAGAAGATGTGAACACAAGTATTAGTCCCATAATAGATAATGTATCTAGGATAACTAATGTCTTGAAACTCACAAATACTTTAGGATCCAATTTGTCAAATATTCCATCGTCCTCTAATTCTCTTGCAGATTATGCCACTCATCCTATTCATTGTTGACTCTGGATTCACAAAGCATATGACGGGCAATCTCAAGTTGTTGTGCAATTTTGTTGAAAATTATCTGGGTACCATTTGTTTTGGAAATGATCAATTTGCTCTAATTCTCGGGTATGGGGATTTGGTTTAAGGAAATATCATGATCAAGAGGGTTTATTACGTCGAAGGCCTTAATCACAATCTCTTCTCGGTTGGTCAATTTTGTGATGCGGATTTAGAGGTTGCATTTAGGAAATCAACTTGTTTTGTCAAAGATCTTTAAGGAAATGATTTACTCACCGGTAATCACGGATCTGATCTCTATACAATATCTCTTGAAGAAACAATAGCACCAACCCCAATGAAACATGGCTAAAGCTTCACCAACTCAAGCATGGTTATGGCATCAAAGCCTTTCTTATCTTAACTTCGACACCATTAACTTGCTTTCAAAGAAAGATATTGTGATCGGCTTACCAAAGTTGAAATAGGCCAAGGATCAACTGTGCTCTTCATGTGAACTAGGTAAAGCAAAAAGAAGCACATTCAAGACAAAGACTGTTCCAAGTTTGAAACGACGGTTAAATTTGCTTCATATGGACTTATGTGGTCCAATGCGGGTAGAAAACATCAATGAAAAGAAAAATATTCTGGTAATTATCGATGACTACTCCCGATACACTTGGACTTACTTTCAAAGAACTAAGGACGAGACACCAAAAGTACTTAAAGACTTTCTCAATATGATTTAACGAAATCTTTAAGATCAAGTGATTACTGTTCGTACTGACAAAGGCACATCATAGTTCTTAAACAAGACACTCCATGCTTATTTTAAAGAAGAAGGCATTGAACATCAAACTTCTACTCCTCAAACACCTGAATAGAATGACGTTGTCGAAAGACGGAACCATACTCTCGTTGAGGCTATTCGAACGATGCTCTTAGCTTCTAAACTTCCTTTATTCTTTTGGGCTGAAGCAACCGCACGTTACACTCAGAATAGATCTCTCATCATCCCAAGACATGAACAGACACCATATTACATCATTAATGACAGAAAACCTTCTCTTAAACACCTTCACATCTTTAGTTGCACTTGTTATATAACCAAAGATGGTGAAAACCTTGACAAGGTGAAAGAAAAAAGGGATCAATGTATTTTGGTGGGATACTCTACTCATTCAAAAGAATATAGAGTCTACAACAAGAGAACCAGATTGATAGTTGAATCCATTCATATCAATTTTGATGAAATTAAGGAATTGTCAAAGGCGTCAGATTATGACAACTCTGGCCCCACGCCCTAACTACAAAAGACTTCTGATCATAACAGTTCAGAATTTAGAACTTGTGACCACAGCAATGAACCATCAAGTTCAAAGCTGATTCCAAACGTTTCTCCTTCAGCAAACGCAGATACTCCATCACTACAAGAGTTAGATTTTCTATTCAGTCCTTTGTTCGAAGAATATTTCACTGCTGGAAATAAAAGTGTGTCAAAGTCTTCCACTCTCTCTCTCATAATTCTAAACAACAAGACACACAACCTACAACAAATATTCAACCTACAACAGAACCGATCACTCTAACAACAAATGTCAATGCTGAGGAAAACAACAATGATCAAGCAGCTAATGCACAAATTGACGAAAATGAATTTTACAACATCTTCAGTACACCGGTACGTGAAGAAGCAGAGTCATCTACTCGCTATGTTGATAATTTAAATATGCATACATTCTACCAGAGACACCGTTTGACTATCATTGGACCAAAGATCACCTGCTAGAACAAGTTCGTGGAAATCCATCCAAGCTAGTGCAAACGAGACGACAACTTGCAACAAATCCTAAAATGTGTATGTTCGCGCTCACCGTGAGTACTGCTGAACCGAATAACATTAAGGAGGCAATGGCTGATTCCCCATGGATCGAGGCAATGTAGGATGAGCTTCATCAGTTTGACAGACTACAAGTCTGGAAACTAGTCAACAAACCCTTTGGCAAGACAGTCATCAAGCTAAAGTGGTTATGGAAGAACAAAAAAATAAAGATCAAACTGTAATTTGCAATAAGGCACGACTTGTAGCTAAGGGATATGCTCAGGAAGAGGGTATTGATTTTGAGGAATTATTTGCACCAGTTGCTCGCTTGGAAGCAGTTCGAATTTTCATTTCCTACGCTGCACACAAATCTTTTCTAATCTACCAGATGGATGTTAAAATGGAATTTCTTAATGGTCCACTGAAGGAGAAGGTTTATGTTGCTTAACCAGATGGGTTCGTTGATCCTGATCATCCAGAAAAAGTTTACCATCTAAGGAAAGCTCTATATGGATGGAAGCAAGCTCCGAGAGCCTGGTATGATAAACTCTCAAATTTTTTGATGTCCAAAGGTTTTACTAAAGGTACTATTGACACAACTCTATTCATAATAAGATACGGGGAGGACATTCTACTTGTGTAAATTTACGTCGATGACAATATTTTCGGGTCTACAAACCTAAAATTTTCTAAAAGATTTGAAAAATTAATGCATAGTAGATTTGAGATGTCCTTAATAGGGGAAATGAAATTCTTTTTAGGACTTTAGATCAGCCAATCCCCACGAGGTATCTTTATCAACCAGGCCAAGTACGCTTTGGAAATACTTAAAAAGCATGGTAAGGAAAAATGTGATAGCCTTGGTATACCAATGGCTACTAAACCTAAACTGGATGCAGACTTGAGTGGTACACCCGTTGACCAAACAAAATATCGTAGCATGATCGGGTCACTCATGTATTTGACTTTTAGTAGACCAGACTTAGTGCAAGTAGCATGTTAATGTGCACAATATGAAGTAAAACCAACAGAAAAGCACCTCAAAGAGGTTAAAAGAATCTTCAGATACTTAAAGGGTACCATAAATATGGGACTCGGGTATCCAAAGGATTCTGGCTTTAAACTAACCGCATTTTCGGATGCTGATTATGCCGGATGCCTTGATACTAGTAAAAGCACGTCTGGAGGAATACAACTCCTAGGTGATAAGTTAGTTAGCTTGTTGTCAAAGAAACAAGACTGCACTGCAATGTCTTCAGCAGAAGCAGAGTACATGGCGTTATCTGCAAGTTGTGCTCAAGTAATGTGGATGAGGACACAACTTAAGGATTATGGCTTTGATTACAACAAAATACCATTGTACAGCGACTCTCAGTCACCCATAGCAATCTCATGCAACCCCGTGCAGCACTCCCGTACCAAGCACATCCATACTCGCTACACTTTATCAAGGAACATGTTGAACGTGGTATAATTGAATTGTACTTTTTCAAAACTGAATACCAATTAGCTGACATGTTTACTAAAGCCTTACCCGAAGATAGGTTTCAATATCTTGTCAGACGAATTGGAATGAGATGTTTGACTCTAGCAGAACTGGAGGTTCTAACAAATGAATCTGCTTAATATATTCATCAAACAACGACTTGTAAATACATTTGAAAAAGCAAATATAAAATTTCAAAAAACAAATACAAAATCAAAAAATCGAAAATTTCCAAAAAGAATCTTCTCGACATGTCTCTTGAAATCCATAACATTTATGTACCTAGAAATGTCGATTAAGATTGACACGGGTGTGTAAATGAAGTTCGAGCAAGAGTTTAAATATTTTAAAACATGTCATTTCTATTTTTCTTTATGACTTGTAATCACTCTCAGATTGCAACTCGTACCTTAATGACAAACGAGAGTGTACGCATAAGTGCATTTATCTTTGGCGTTAGAAGAGAAGTCTTCTAACATGTGGTTTTTCAAAAAATTGGACACAATTTTTCAAGAATTTTTCAATGACAATTCAAAATCGTTCAAAATTGTGTGTTCAACACTCCATCCCTCACAAAGTTTTAGGAGACGATCATTTAACAAGTTGTATCATTTTTATAAATGAGTCAATTGTTAAGGGGGAGTTTTTTGAAAAACAAAGTTTTAAATATATTGGATACATCATTCACGACAATTCTTATGTATTCAAAACATTATCAACATTCTCTTAATAACAAATAAGTAAAACTAACATAAATTACATTAGGATGGTTGTTATAAGATGATCCTGTGTCTGAGCATAATTTTTCAAGAATTCTTTAATGATATTCATAATCTTTCAAAATTGTGTGCTCAACACTGTCTCAACCTCAATTTTATATCTATTTTACAACTTGGTATCATTTTTTGGTGTCAAACATATGTAAAATTAAAGGGATGCAAGAAGATAAAGTTTCACATAATTCATGCTATAACACATATATCCCTTTTCATTTTCAAGACAAATTTTAATCACTTGGTATTTCAAAATTAAGTGACTTAGTGTTTAAAATAAGGGGGAGAAATATTATTAAAATGTGATCTAGAAAATAATAAGTAATATAAAGACTCAAAGTGCTTTATACTCTTACCCACATTTGCAAAACACTTTCGATTATCGAAGCACATGTGAAGGAGAGTTTTTCAGATGAT
Source organism: Tanacetum coccineum (assembly GCA_026074375.1). Taxonomy (NCBI): domain Eukaryota; kingdom Viridiplantae; phylum Streptophyta; class Magnoliopsida; order Asterales; family Asteraceae; genus Tanacetum; species Tanacetum coccineum. The sequence goes on from BQNB010016137.1 coordinate 49,597, forward strand.
AAACTTTTGAAGTATCAAATGCTTTTCAAACACTTAAAATGTTTTTTAATCAAGGTTTAATGGTTACGATCAAATACCCAACAACCTATTAATTTCAAGACAATTATAAAGTCATAAGGTGGTTAGGTTAGGTAATAGTCCTATGATCTAGAGAGAACCAGAGGGATCTACCCAAGCGCACTCCATAGTTAGAAATAACAGTCCTTAAGTATGATTGGAGATGAATGAGAAACAAGAATAATGCCGACTAAGATATGAGTTAACACTGGAACAATCATACTAAGGTGTCAGTAATGACGTCTTGGTAAGCATTGAAGGGGTTGAAGAATGAAAAAGAAATGTAAGGATAAAGGGTCTAAAGAAAGAAGCCCTCCATACACTTTAGGCAGAAATCGGGTCAATACATATGTTATCGGTTTTCACAAAGATGAATTCCAGTATTAAAGACAAGATATCATGAACCCAGTGATGCACTGCACAACCCTTCCCAGCCATTTAAGTTTCTCTCAAAAGATACTTGTCTCATTTGTCATGGAGATACACACGAATTCTATTAACTTTTTCACTTCGAGTTAGTTGATATTGAATAGGTGGCAGTATGCTCCAGCCTCCGATCACTAAAACCAAAACGCACTAATTGAGCCTAGAGCCAAGAGATCAATCTATAAATCTTGTTAGGACACATTTCTTGATAAACACCTGTTGTTCAACATCTAGAACACAAGTGATAACAAAGAGTCCTACGCAATATCCTTGTGATTTTGCCAGAACATCAGAGTGATACTCCTTAGTATTCACAGTGACAATGGAAATCCTTCCGGAGTCAACATTAAACAGCTCTGCGGTAGGTGACTTGCGAGATTCTATATGAATCAAACTTGTGATAACTAGATATCGATTTGGTCCAGTAAATGGATTGACGACTTAATCAGAAAGATAGTAACTATGTGATTCACTCTTATTGTGCTGTCTGCTTTGAGACGCTTCGGTAACGAGAATGGCTAGTGCAGCTGCGTAACCCTGTCATGGAGATTCTTTTGAATTCTACCTGATCACAAGCAATATTTATACTAATTAATAGGGAACCGTAGTTATTGCACAAAGACACTTTCATCCATATCTGTCGATTATCACTAACGTAAACCTGCAGGTTACATAGTGGTAGCAGTACGTCTCTCTAGTCGAGTCAGATTCATTACCACATCCTCATACTCAAGCCACAAAGACATACTATAAGTATCAAGATTCGAGAATCAAGAAATCTTAAGAATTAAAGATAAAGACTTCCGCAACTCTGAGATTCAAGATCTTCCTTAAAGATATCAAGATTATTAAGATAAAGATTGTCAAAGGAGATTGTTAGCAAGCTTTTTAGATGATACAAAGTATGAGCATGCTGGTCAAGACACAAGATCGCAAGATGGCAAAGACGATAAAGACAAACAAGGAAAAGATTTAAAGATCTCGGAACTAAAGACAAAGTCAATGACAAAGGCTCAAGATCAAAGATCATAAAGCATGAAGGAACAAGCCAACAACAAGATAAAGACCAAGTCAAAGACTCAAGAACCCAACGACAAAGCAATCTTAAGAAACCTAAGATCATAAACATGGAAGCTTAGAATCAGCAGGAAACCTCGCTTCGAGGCAGATTGTTAGCCTCAAAATATTGAGTCAGAAATGGAAGCTCGACATCTGGACATGGAAGCTCAGTGTTTATTCATAATACGTTGTAATAGGCTTGAAACGGGTATTGGGCTCGTTAGTTAATCTAATATTATATGTGTATCAGGCTAAAGCGCAAAGCAAAGCCCAGCCCATCCCACCTTAAGAAAACCCATGGCTCAATGCCAAGGGTTTAAATACCCCTTCTCCACACATGGAGAAGGGTTGGTTGTTCATTTTTGTGTGTAAGACATAATATTGTTCAATTCTTCCACTTTCTCTCTCTAACTTCTTTCTCTTTTCTTGTCATCTTCTATCTTTATTTCTTATATGATTCTACCATGGTGAAGTGATATTTTGGTTCCTACAGAGGGGTCAAAGATATTTTCAAAGATTGATTTACGAAGTGGCTATCACCAAATCCGGATTCGACGAGGTGACGAGTGGAAAACGGCGTTTAAGACTAAGGACGGTCTCTATGAATGTGGATCATGCGTTTTGGACTATCAAATGCTCCGAGTACCTTTTCTCGTTTAATGAATCAGGTATTGAAGCCATTTATCGGTTCATTTGTTGTAGTTTATTTTGATGACATACTCATTTATAGCAAGTCCGAAAAGAGCATCTCGGACACTTACGGAAAGTTCTCATTGCATTACCTCAAAATAAGTTGTATATCAACTTAAAGAAATGCAATTTATTGACTGATAAGTTGTTGTTTTTGGGTTTTGTTATTACATCTCATGGTATTCGAGTTGATGAAGAGAAGGTTCGGACAATTATAAAGTGGCCTAAACCACAAGGTATTAGTGAAGTAAGAAGTTTCCATGGTCTTTCAACAATCTATCGAAGGCAAGGTTGTAAAAATCGCTCGGAGGTAGACCACCGCCAAGTGATAAATCGCTGTTTCTCGGCGGAGACCATACATCATAAAGGAATTTATTTTTTAAAAGTAATTTACATATTTTTATTAAATTTATTAGTCTTTTTATATTTTTTAGTTATATGTATGTTAGTAGAAATTTATATTATGTGTAATTTTGGTTAAGTTTTAACTAAAGGCCACTTAATTTTATATTGGGTCAGTTAGTGGGCTAAAAAAACCACTAAAATACCATAAAAATCACAAAACACCAAAAAAAAACCCTAAATACCATAAATACCGCCCCCTTCTTCTCCTTCATCTTCTCCCTCCCATTTTGCAACTTCTTCATCGGAAAACATCACAAAAACCAGAAAATCAGACCACCAAAAATCCGCTCATCTGTTGATCGCCGTTGACCTAGGTGGCCAATTTTGACCGCCAAGCACCGATTTTGACCATGACCGATAAATTTGACCGATGTGTGAAATATCATGGCGGTGGACCGCCGCCAAGCGCCTTGGCGCCGATCTATTGGCCGCCATGACCGATATTTACAACACTAATTGAAGGTTCATTAGGAACTTTAGCACAATAATGGCACCGATCACTCAATGGATGAAGAAAGGCAAGTTTGAGTGGGGTGAAGAGGCTGATCACAGCTTTGCACAAATTAAAGAAAAGCTAACAAGTGCACCACTTTTAGTTTTGCCAAAATTTGATAAACTTTTCACGTTAGAGTGTGATGCGTCTCTTGTTGGAATTGGTGCCGTTTTATCACAAGACAAAAAAGCCATAGCTTTCTTTAGTGAAAAGCTTAGTGAAGCCCGACAAAAGTGGTCAACGTACGAGTTAGAGTTCTATGCTATTTACCAATCAGTTCACCATTGGGAACAATATTTGTTTCATCGTGAGTTCGTTCTCTATACTGATCACGAGGCCTTGACGTACTTCAACAACCAACAAAAAATGATCAGAATGCATGGGAGATGGATCACTTATCTTTAACGTTTTACTTTCGTTTTGAAGCATAAAGGAGGTGAACAAAATAAAGTTGCAGATGCTTTAAGTCAAAGGGCTGAGTTGTTAGTAACATTGAAGACAAAAGTTATAGGGTTTGAATACTTAAAAGATCTATATGATGAGGATGATGATTTTAAGCAGTTTTGGGAGAATAAAATAGTACCACCATATTTAAAACTTGATGGGTATTTAGTTTATAATGATCGTTTATGTTTCCCTCGTACATCATTAAGAGAACAATTGATTAAAGAGTTGTATGGAGGCGGTCTTGGAGGACATTTCGGTCGTGACAAGACTCTCGCTATTGTTGAGGAGCATTATTATTGGTCACAATTGAGGCGAAATGTTGGTAAGTTCGTTGGTAAGTGCCTTATTTATCAAACTGCTAAGGGTCATTCACAAAACATCGGGTTATACACACGCTACCTATTCCCGAGGGACCTTGGGAGGACATTTCAATGGATTTTTTGTTGGGGCTTTCTCGCACCTCTAGGGGCTGTGATTCTATGTTTGTAGTCGTAGACCAGTATTCCAAAATGGCACATTTTATCCCTTGCAAAATACGGATGATGCTTCAAACGTGGCTTTGTTATTTTTCAAGAAATAGTACGTCTACATGGTATACCTTCTACAATCACATCTGATCGTGACACCAAGTTTCTTAGTCATTTTGGAGGACTCTTTGGCGTTTGTTTAAAACTGAGTTGAATTATAGTACATCTTTCCACCCTCAAATAGATGGTCAGACAGAAGTTGTGAACAAAATGTTTAGAAATCTAATAAGATGTCTTTGTGGTGATCGACCAAAACAGTAGGATCAATTTCTGGCACCATTAGAATTCGCTTTCAATAATATGGTGAATAGATCCACGGGCAAGACGCCATTCCAGATTGTGTACCAATCTCCACCAAAGAAAGCTATTGATCTAATTCAGCTACCTGCACTACCTAGTCATAGCATTACCGCGCATAACATAGCTGAAAGAATGGAAGCCGTGCAAGCTGAAGTCAAACAAAAACATGAGTCTTCTAATGCAAAATACAAAGTACAAAGTGACAAGCATCGTAGGATGAAGACATTTTCTGTTGGAGATCAAGTTATGGTTCACTTAAGAAAAAAGAGGTTTTCTGTCGGGATGTACAACAAGCTCAAGATGCGAAAAATAGGTCCCTGCAAAATGCTTTAGAAAATCAATGATAATGCATATGTCATTGATCTACCTGAACACTTTTCTATTTCTCCAACTTTTAATGTTGTAGACCTGTCCAAGTGTAATCTAGATGTTCCTTTATATCCTGGTGACAACTCGAGGATGAGTTTTTTTTTCAAGAAGGGGAGAATGATGCGGTGACTGATGCTGCTGGAAGCAATCAGTGATTATCTTATGTTTTATTTTATTTTGAAAGTCTGGAGTCTTTATTTTACTTTGTTTTTAGGAGTTTATCTGATAAAACTTATCAGATTAGGACTAGGATTCCTAATAGTATTCTATTAGGATTACTATTTTTCTATTATAAATAGGGGTTCAGTTTAGGAGTTTGTCATATGTCATTTTCCAGAATTTGATATTAATAAAAAGAGTCGAGAATAGTTTTTCTCAAACCCTCCGGTCGAGTAAACCATATTACTCCCACAAAAGTCTGACAATACTTAATTGTCTATAACATGTAGCTTAACGCTACATCAGGAGTGCTGTGTGGTTTACAGGCTAAAGATCTAAAAAACATATTATTAAAGCTATGACATGATTTTTTAAAATTTTGTGGGGGCCTTTACCCAAAAAAATAAAGCTATGACAAGATTCTTAGAAGGTTAAATGCAATGTTTAGGAAACTTAAATAGGTAATAGTTCCACCTTTACTCTATATAGATAGATAATGATCAAAAAATATTTATCCAACTTAAAAGTAGCCCGCCTATCGGGCGCGGGTTTTGCAACTAATATAGTATACACAGATAGATAATGATCAAAAAATATATATCCAACTTGATGCCTTTACACACTTTTGCTATTGTCAATGCCAAACTCTTTCCTTTCCTGTTTAATATATAAACTTTTAATGTAATTAGTATTATATTATGGGAGATATGCTACAAAATCATGAACACAAATTAGCCCTTTATTCCTTTCCCTTGCATTACTCCTAAAATAAAAAAAGGGTATGAATCATAACAACCCACCTTTCAATTTAACAAAAAAATGTAAAAAACTTTATTAAAAACAATCACAACTTTTTGAATCTCAATTCAAGAAGATCACCAATACAACCAGAAACGAATTGTTCTTAATCAACCTAAAGTTACCACTGCTACTCAGCTGTAACTCTATCATCTAAACTGATAATAGGTTTACAAAGAAATTACAAACAGATCAAGATGATCAACAATGAAAACTAGAGAGTATTTTAGGGTTTTGTAGAGAGAGAATAAGATTAGAGTTTTAATCTAAGAGAGGCGTTTGTCCGGCTTATATAGCAGCTACAGTTCCCTACTTTGACACCTTTAGCACTCCAAAAATCCAGCTCTAATCAACTCAGCTCAAAACTTCTTATAACTGAAACAAGACTGGATAAAATGCATTATCAGTCCCTAAACTATTTGTTCCAGGTTAATGTTAACTTTAACATCCCTCCTTAACTGTAACCTCCATCAACCAATCCCAATTTTGAAACCAAGTTTTCATGCTGATTCTTGTCAAGTCCTTTTGTAAAATATCAGTTGTTAGCTGAACTAATTTTTTAAGTTTCTATAACTCCTGACAAAAAATTTTCTCTTACAAAATGTAATTCAATTTCTAAATGTTTGGTTCTGTCATGAAAGACAGGATTAGCTGCAATTTTGATTGCAGCTTGACTGTCACAAAAGAGTTTAATAGGCAAGACTTGATCCTATTCAAGATCTTTTAAAATTTTAAGAATATAAGTAATTTCAGAAGTTATAGAAGCCATAGCCCTATACTCAGTTTCAGATGAGGACTTTGAGAGAGTATTTTGTTTCTTGCTTTTCTAAGAAACCAAGGAACCATTCAACTTAATACAAAATCCAGTGACTGACTTCCATGTAACAAGGCATTTAGCCCAGTTATCATCCACAAATGCTTCAAGAGAAGCTTTGGGGTTGCTTGACAATATGAATAGCTCTACCAAGATTGGTTTTAAGTTTCTTAATACTTTCAAGGCAATCTTAAGATGAGACCTTAGAGGCTTTTTGCAGAAACTGACTCAAACAATGTACTAAGTATGATATATCAGGTCTTATATGAGTCAGGTAAATTAATTTCCCAATGAGTTTCTGATACTCAGAAACATTATCCAATTCAGTAAGTTCATTTGTTATAGACAAATTCTGCTCCAAAGAAATAGTAGAGGGTTTACAAGCCAATTTCCTAAAATCACTTAAAAGGTCTAAGCAATACTTTCTCTGGGATAAACAAAGCCCTTGATCAGTTTCAAGTACTTTAATTCCTAAGAAGTACTTGAGTTTCCCCAAATCCTTGATTTGAAATTTAGTTTTCAAAATTCCCTTAAAAATTTCAATTTCATAAGCATTATTTCCAGTGACGATGATATCATCAACATACACTAGTAATGAAACAAAATTCCCATATTCAGATTTGGTAAAAAGAGAATAGCCACTTTTACTTTATTTAAACCCATTTTCAATCAAGGTATGAGTTAACTTGGCATTCCATTGTCTGGATGCCTGTTTCAACCCATAAAGAGACTTTTTTAATCTACAAACTCTTTTATCATTAGGACTAAAAAAACCCTCAAGCAAATCCATATAAATAGTCTTAGATAATTCACCATATAGAAAGGCATTATTAATATCAAGTTGATATAAGGACCAACCATTTTGCACATCAAGATTAATCAAACATCTAACAGTAACAATTTTCACAACAGGGGAGAAAGTTTTATCAAAATCAACACCCTCTTTCTGATTATATCCTTTGGCTACATATCTAGCTTATTATCTTTCAATTTCACCATTATACTTGTATTTTATCTTAAACACCTATTTTCCACCTATGGAATTTCTATCCTTAAGTAATTCTGTAATATCCCAAGTGTCATTTCTATGTAAAGCATCCATCTCCTTATTCATTGCTTCAACATCCTTAGAAGCTTCCTAAAAGTTTTTATTTAACTCAGTGACAAAACATTTTTTTTCAAAATTTAACTTTGAATAGCTGACATACTTTTCTAAACAATACATAACTTTAGAATCAACAACAAACTCATTATACTTGTTTGGAAAAACTGAGGATCTTTCAGACCTCCTTACAGGTTGACTAGTTTGAACAACATCAATATGTTAAACATTTTCATTTTGACAGAATTATTTACATTATCCTCAAGTGTTGCAGCCATCTAATACCCAGTTTTAGACCCATGAAAACCAAGAGAATGCACCCCTCATTCTCACTTTGGTCAATAGTTAGACTGCCATCCTGGGAAGAGTTGCTACCCTCACCATTAGGAGTATTAGTTACTCTCTCTTCATCATAGGGTGTGTCAGGAATCTCATCACTCAAATTATAAAAGAAATTTGAATGATTGAGTTCTTGACTTGTATCAGAAGAGACAATTGATGCTGTATCAGTTTTGAAAGGAAACATATTTTCAAAAAACTTAACATCTCTTGAAAAAATAAACTATTTTCTTTCTAAACTATACAAATTGTATCCTTTTTTACACTTAAATACCCAACTAAAACACATTTTTCATATCTGCTACTAAACTTATCATTATCTGTTAGAATAGTAGCAAAATCTCACCGGACGCTCAGGCTTCGCGTTTCAAGTTTGTTATCCTAACCGTATCCTCTGCTCTACCGGGAGCCTGACCCCTTCTTATATCTTATCTACGGCCTTGCTCCTCGGCTCTATACTATTCCAACCACTCACTGTAATAGCTTGCTTCTCTGGTGGCTCGTACCCAGGGTGGTGCGACTGAGCCAGAGTGGGCAAATGATTCAGATTATGTTTTTATTAAAAACAAGACTGTAAAGAGACTTTCCATTCAGCACTGGTGAAGGTAATATGTTAATCAAATAGCAAGCAGTTAAAATGCATTCGGACCATAATCTGAGAGGTAACCCCCCCTGAAACATAAGGGATCTAGCTACATTTAGCAAATGCCTATGTTACCTCTTAACTATACCTTTTTGTTATGGTGTATAGGCACAAGAAGTTTGATGGCTAATACCATTATTAGCACAAAAGTTTTCAAAAACTTTATTTACAAATTCAGTACCATTATCACTTCTAAAAACCTTAACAGATTTCCTAAAATGATTCTTAATCAAGTTATTAAAAACAAGGATATAGTCAAAGACTTCATCCTTGGTTATGATCAAATACACCTAAACAGCTCTAATATAGTCATCAACAATAGTGAGGAAATACTTAAACCCTTCGTAAGGCCCCCAAAGGTCAAGATGGACTAATTCACCAAGTACAGAAGACTTGTGATCACTTAAAGGAAAATGTTCTCTAGTTTGTTTAGCCATTTGACAAATTTTACAAAATTCAGAATTAGTTTCTTCCAAAACAATGTCATTTTTTAAAACTTTTAAGACTTGATCAGAGGAATGATCAAGTCTATTATGCAAGATCTGTTTAAAAAGATTACAAACAGACTTATCACAATTAGACTGAATACCTTGTTTTCTATTAAAATAGTAAAGATCATCTATCTTATTACCAATCCCCACTACTTTCTTGTACCTCAAGTCCTGAGGTAAAACAAAGCACTTAGACTCATCAAAAGCAACAATCAGATTGCTTTCTCTAGCCATTTTATGGACAGACATAAGGCTCACACAATACTCAGGAACAACCAACACATCATACAGAATTAAGGTTTTATTTAATACCATATTTCCTACTTGGGTAACACAAGCTTTAGTCCCATTGGGATGTGAAACAGTAATACTAAGATAGGAGAGGTCAATGACATTAACAAAATCCTTGTTAGTGTATGTAAGATGTTCATTAGCTCCTGAATAAACTATCAACCCAGCTGCAACAGGTGCATAATGAGGTTGACTTTTAGAGCAAAAAACTTATGGAAATTCTTGTTAAAAATCTTACTTTTATTCAAAATAGTACCTGCTATATTAGCCTATACTCCTTTACCAGTAGAATTAAGAGAATTTTCTTTAATCAAAGAGAAAGTTTTGAAATTTGATCATCAAAAAAAGAAGTGGAACTAGAGCCAACAGAATTGTTGTTATTGATGAATCTCTTATTAAAATTCTGAGAACCCTGATTATTATTATTGTTATTATTTCTTTTCCCAAAATCAACAGGGTATTCAATCAGCTTAAAATATCTGTCTATAGTGTGACCATTAAACCCACAATGTTCACACACCAAGTTAGATCCACCATTAGACCTCCTATTTCCATTACCAACATTCACATTATTCAGAGGTCTAGTCACATTAGAAGGCTTGAAATTGCCAACAAAGTCTTGAGGCCTCTGAGCATTATTCCTGTTTCCCACACTAGAATTAAACACAGAAGACTAAGACCTCTGGGAGGTACCAGAACTAGACACAACTCTGTGAGATTCCTCTCTAGAGATGATAGCATAAGCATTTCTAACATCAGGCAAAACATCTCTAGAGAGAATATTACTTCTTATATGCATATAACAATCATTAAGGCCCATCAAGAACTGCATTAATTTCATTAACTGATTATGCTTAGCAAAATCATCAGCAACATGACAATTGCATCTAGGCAACTGAACGAAAGCATCAAACTATTTTCACAAAGCATTAAGACTATGATAGTAATCAGCAATAGAGGGACCATTTTGGGTTAAAAATGTATTTTATGATGTAGATTAAAAGTGACAGAACCATCAACTTTATCATATATTTTCTTTAGTTCATCCCAAACAATTTGAGCTCTTTTTGAAAATTTTTGTCCTAAAACCAATTCCTCAAAGATGGAATTTAGAATCCACCCCAAAACAATAGCATTGACCCTGTCCCATTGTCTACCCAATACTTCATCAACATTAGACCTAACACAAGTACCATCAATGAAACCGGTCTTATTTTTTCCTTCTAAAGCAAGAAGCATAGCACATGACCACACTTGATAATTTTTAGTACCCTTAAGTTTCACAGAAACAACAGTTAAGGCATCAGAGTTATTGGGGGTGCAAATGCAAAGGGTCACTAAGGTCAAGCTTACTAATTAAGGTAGGATTATCAAGAACAAAATTCATCATCATCAGTATAACCATGAAAAAACATTATGACAGAAATAAAGAACACAAATAACAATACAAAAGATCCAAGAAACAAAGATCTGACCAATTCAGAGAGTTCTCAGGCTTCCTTGCCACTTAAGTGGTAGGTCAACGGCAGATGAATTGATTAGACAAGAATTAATAAATAAAGAGAGCGTGAGAGGTGTTACATATCACGCAATAGACTAGCGGAAGCAAATCTTACACCACATTGATTCACTTAGTCAAGGTGAGAATAAGAATCTAGAATCTTCAACCCACAGAATCTTAACCACCTTGATTCACTTAGTCAAGATGAGATTCTCAATTAATAATACCAACCTTAATTCTTCGACAATTAGACAAAACCATCAATCTTTAACAAGAATACCTAATAATACCAGATCTATCAATTAACCATAGTTAATTAACCTCAGAGAGCTTATAAGAACAAAACCCCAAAAATTATCAAAACCCTAATTTTTTCGAAAAATTAGGCGTTTGTTAAAAAACTTCAAGATCTGTTAATTACTTAACAAATTTATCAAGAAAACTGGTTTAATTGAACACAGGAACCCTTAATTGACAAAACCCCCAATCACTACAACATTCGATGCTTTCCCCAGCAACATTCCAACCTTTTCCCCAGCGACATGTCGCTGGGGAAACATATCCCCAGCGAAATGTCGCTGGGGAAAAGTTGATGGGGTAAGCTCGATGGCAAAACGTTCCCCAGCGACAATCCCCAGCGAAAAGTGGGCCCCACGTATTTTTTGGTCAAGCAATTGGTGCCACGGTGGCAGTATCTTCCCCAGCGAC
>BQNB010016138.1:3831-54145 GCA_026074375.1 Tanacetum coccineum
AAAAGGGTGTGTCTGGTTTGTAGAATTTGCACCCGAGGGGTGCGTTTGGTTTTGTTCATACCAAGAAAAGGGTGCGCGTGGTTTATTAAGAACAGATTAGGGTGCGTCCGGTGTGGTTTTAAGCGGGGGTGTTTGTTTGTTCGGTGACAGAAAGCCGCAAGAGAGGGGGGGGGGTGTTCGGGTTGGGTTAATAATAAAACCAACAGATAGGGTTCGTTTGATACGCACCAGCCGGGGAGCGTTCGGGTTTGGTTTTCACCGGAACGGGTGCGTTTGGAATCGGGTTAGCAGCTAGGCTGCGTTTGGTTTGGTCTTAACCCGAAAAGGGTGCGTTTGTTTTGATATAGATCAAATAGGGGTGTGTTTGGTTCTGGTTATTAATCGAAAGAGGGGGCGTTTGGATCTGGGTTTTAGGCAAAAGGGGGTGTTTGGTTTGGTTGATTTGCCAAACGGGTGCGTTTGGTTTGCTGTAAAACAGCTTTAGGGTGCGTTTGGCTTGTGACAGCCCAGTAAGGGCGTGTTTGGTTTGGACAGAAACAATAAGGGGTGTGTTTGGTTGAACAGGAAACCGTGTGCGTTTAGAGAAGACAACAAAAGGGGATCCGTTTGGTTGGTTTAGCAGAAATAGGCGCGTTTGGGTTAGCAAAACAACATAGGGTGAGTTTGGTTTACAAAAATGGACTCATAATTATATTTCAAGACTTTATAAATAATAAAACGGAACTAAGTGGTGGTTAATGGTTAAATAATCGTAATATATATTAAATTGTTTAGTATATATATTTAAAACATATGGATATTGCAACACGGTTTGTTTGAAAAGTGGAATAACATTAGATTTTATAAATATGGAAAACGTTATATAACCGGAAAGGTCATGACGAAATTTATATAATTTTCTATATTTACTCATGATTCGCTGAAACTGCTATTATTTTAGAAACCGATAAAGGGACCAAGTTATATTTTAAAAAGATACATTAACTTGTATTATACAATAACCCGACCAATGAACGAAAACTATACTTTTACATCGAGGCAACTGTTTTAGACACAATCTATCGTAGAAACGAAATATAATTTATAAAATATTATGTTATATTTTATAATGGTTATGAACTGTTACAAACATCGGTTGATTTAAATCATAACGTTAAGACATGTGTCTACTTTTATTCAAAGTCTTTTTATTAATTAAATTAGTGTCAAACTAATTGGTTTAATTAACTACTCACACTTATTATATAATACCTGCAAGGTATTATATACTTTTCAGTAATCTTTGAATTGTTGTCTTTGTTACATAATTCACGGTATGAATTATATAAGGGTTTATTTTTCATATGTAATATATAAAGAATATATTACATACTTTGCGTTCACTTTTCAATTTATTTATTTAACCAACCACCAAACTATTATAACTTTAAATCTAAATCTTTATCAACGTGTCGCGTTGACGTAACCATTCATCGGGAAACCCAAATTCATTATCCTAGTCTAGTGGGACTTAGCAGTTAAGTTAAGCTGCAACTTCTTGGATCGGGCGTTTTGTCTTCGTTCGTGTTGTGGATATTAGATGCCTATCTGTCATCGTTTTCTCCATCATCAAGGTGAGTTTTATAGCCTCCCATGTTTTTATTGTTTTAACATATATTTTGGCGGGTGAGAAAATGCTTGTTTGCAAAATGCATTTACATGGTTGATTACAAATTTGGTTTTACTTACTTATTTGCAATAGCACGACTATGGGATACATTATTTGACTTCATTTTTGGTCACAAATACATACTTTTAGATTTGGAAATGATTACGGATTAGCTTAGGCGGAATGAACTGATAACAACAAGTTACTGCCCGGGTGTTCTTGGAGGGGACATCGGTAACGGGAGTACATATTTTTACTTTACAGCCCCGGTGTTCTTGGAGGGGACACCGGTAACGGGAGTATATATTCTTTAAATCACTGCTCGGGTGTTCTTGGAGGGGACACCTGTGATGGGTATATACAAGTCTACGTCACAGCGTCATGAACTGTAAATCACTTGGAGGGTGTAGATGGCGAATGTTATGAAATAGATTCTATTCGGTTTGGATCCAGTTCGGGTGATTAGCTTATCAGCCGTAACGAACTTTTATAGCGTGATGGTCCTTGCGAATGATAATAAAACTAGATCTATTGGCGATTGACAACCCCCGTTCGGCGTGATTAGTATCACTGATAGATACCGTGTAATAACATTGTCGGGAATCACGTTGGGACTACAGGGCCCCCAACAAATACATAATTGAAACATTTTGGTGACATTAAATTGGTCATGCATTCTTATAATCTTTGGGATAAGATTGATAACTTTTGGTGACATAAAATGTGTCCGTGCATCTCCTAATAAATCTTTGGGATTTTTACTTGTTACTGTGATGATACATTAGACTAAATACATTTCGTTGAAACTTACATTCTATTTTAAACTAATCTATGAACTCACCAACTTTAATGTTGCGACAGTTTTAAGCATGTTTTTCTCAGGTGAATTAGTTGCTTGGGATTACTTTGATGTGCATTGGAGTACTTTTACATTCAAAGTTTTTCATGATGAGGCAATTAAGGGACACTTTATTATTGATTCAGAAAAATAACGAGAATGTTTACAACGACACTTTTTAGAGGTCGTTCTCTTGTATCTAGCGCTGTGTATTATGAAGTAGCACCCCATGTGGTATTCCGCTGCGTTGTATGATTTTTGGGGGTGTTACAGTTAGAGAGCATGAGGATTATATCAAGCGAATGTTGTTGCTATGAGGTAATTCATCTTCCCGTTCACCGGAAAATTCTCATATAATTATCGAGTCTCTTCCCACATCTACTACGATCGTTGAGGATAGTGACTCCAATAGGGAAGAGATCGATATATTTTCCGGACCAGATGATTCGATACCACCAGGTATTGAAAGTGATTTTGACTTGGAAGAGGATATAATTGACAACTTGCTTAACAATTATCCCATTCCCGAATATGAACGTTTAACCTTCGACATGGAACCCAATGTGCTTGTGATAAGCAATGTTAATGAAAATGAATGTTTTGACCCAGGGGGAGGTAAGATTAATGTTGAAGTTGAAGATTCCTTCACATTTGTCACTCAGACTTTTCTTCCGTATCTCACTTACCCTGAGGTTTCTCCCTTACTTTCCTCCACCAAGAATGAGGACACCATTTTTGACCCCGACATCTCCACTTAGAGCCGGTGGCATCTCATCGGGATGGAACTTTCATGTGCTTAAATGTTTATCCAAACATTAATGAAAGCCCGATTGAGATTTTCTCTTCCATTTACTTTCTCCAAGGACGAATGAATTCGGGGATCGAGTCAAGCTATGTGACTCGGTTACCAAAAACAAAGCGCTTCGTGGGAGGCACCCCATGCTTATCCTTCTATTTTCTTTCTTATTTCTATTGTGATGTGAGGAGGCTTGTACTCTTCCGATTCTTGTTGTTGTTTGTACTTGTGATTGTTTGCAGGATTGACCCAGAATTTTCTGAAGACTCTCGTGTTCGGTGTTTTGTCTCGGTCCACTCGAGCTTCCTAGCCTTTGCTTGCCATTAGTTTGGGGAAATCCGATATCCTAAAGATTATTATCGACTAACATTTATCTTTTAGCACACTTAATAAACGGCTAAAGATTTTTGTGATACTTTCTTCAGGCTTGAGTTATGCATTCGACCTTTTTGAGTTCTAGTATGGGGTTTTTAAGTCTTAGGCTAGGAAACATTGAGGACAATGTTTAATTTTAGTATGGGGTAGTATATCTTCGATATAATCTTACCTACTTTTGCCCGTTGTTCTCACGTACCTTGTTTTCCCACCAAAATTTTCAAAAAAATATGAAAAATTTTAAAATTTTCAAAAATAAAATAAGTGTTTTTGTCACAATTTTGACTTTCCTGCTGGGTAGAATAAGAATAAATTTTGACCCGATCGAGCATGTTGAGCTCTAGCTTGTTCCTTAACTTTTAGGCTAAGCGTTCGCGAAAATTCGCGAAGAACGAAAAATAATAGAGTTAAATATGAGTGGGATGCTAAACAAGGATTATTTGGAAATCCTAAGAGCTCATGTATGTAATTTGTGGCTTTTTCTCCCATAAGCTCTTAACCGGATTAATATACGCGCTGTTTTTGGAAATTAAACTTAAATCAACAATTTTTTATGTAATATATAGAAAAAAATTTAGTCTTAGTTCAAACTTACACTTGAATTTTTCAAAAAGAAGTCTTATCTATATAAAAAAATAAAAAAATAAAAATAATGAAAAAAATAATGAAAAAAATATATATATAATAATAAACATAAGCTGTGGGCTGATAAAAGTTTACTATCTCTTGCCGGCTCACAACCGATGTTGCAGCCTTCTAAAAGGTCGAGGGTTACAATTGCATAAATATTTAATATTAAGTTTAAATTAATAAATTGATTTCTTTTTGTTAAATTCAAAAATGCTTTTGAACTTTGACTATTCTATTTTAAAAGCTATGTATATACAGGAAACTTGAAAGTTTTTGGAAAACCTAAGGTCCGTGAGTCCCGATACTAGTCTCTGTGGGGTGTTTAAAGCCTGGTCACATAGCCGCAAGGTTGGGATTTGTGTTTTTTCAAGACGAAAAAAGTCGCTACATGGGATGATTCTCGCCTTTAAAATCATTATTCTAAGGTAAGAACGTAAAGCATAGTATGTTTGCAAAAAGTTGATCCTATGGTTGAAATTCAAGATGCACACTCACTTAAGATATAATAAATGTCGGGAGTAAAAAGTTTACAAGTTGCAAATATGAGTAGTGTTAGCATTTTTACTAATATTTAGCTGTGATTTCATTTTAAGCTTGGTTTGGAGCAAGTGAAAAGTCGAGGACGATGAATTTATCCTTTTTGGGGCATTCTGGGATCGAAATGCATCTTGTTTTATGATCCCTAACAGTTATGGAAATAACGAAAGTCGAAATATTCTAAGGTTTACTATAAATAAAATGGAAAAAGTTTTTATAAAATGGGAAAATGGGGGTGTGTTTTATAACTTGTGGATTTCTAAAACTCTCTCCCATAAAAGTCTTTGCACTTTTCAAACATTTTGTTTTGGGGAAGTTTTGAGGTATTTTGGTTTTAATACATATAATATTCGTAAGGACACGAATCGCTTTAGTTTGGGAATTTTGATATGTTGAAAAACAACATTATCGTTTTTATCAAAACTGACCCATAAAAGACAAAATTATGCTTAAAACTGCTTGTTATATTTGTGCTTGTTTTGTCTTTGTGATTTGTGAGTGTTTACGGATTTTAAATAAATGGCAAAAATTAATCGTAAGAAAACGGTTAAAGCCGGACAAACACGGACACGAGAATGGATAAAGAGTGTATAAGAGCCAGAAGTTTGCTATCAAAGGTCAAATGGTCAACCCGGGTCAACCACAAGAAGACAAATCTTTCAAAAATACCAAAATGCCCTTAATGTTAAACCAAAATTCATAAAAAGCCCCTAAAACAATAACACCATTATCTTTTTATTAATAAAAGATAACGGTCGTTAACCTTCTTATAAAACCCAAATCCAAAACCTGTTAACCTTACCAAGCCTAAAACCATAACCTTTGGCCCAATCTTTTTTATATAAGCACGAAGTCAAACATATAACTCGGGTCAAAGAAAAATCAAACGCAACCTTTTATAACGCGGGAAATATTGTTGTTACTGTTTATCTTCTTCTTCGATTTACCTAGCCTCAAAACAAGGGGTAAATGCAAATTGAGGACATGGCTATGCAATTCAACTGACAAGGTCCAAGCTGGCAGAGTTATACGTCACATGAGCCTCTCATTGGCTAAAACCCAAAAGGTCTGACACGCAAGATTTGGAAAGAAGCGCACGAGGACATGTAATTTTGCACTAAAATGAGTACAAAAGAAGCACACAAGGTCTGACATACGGAATGCCATGTTGGCAATCTGTGTGATCAATTTTAAATCAACCGGTTCAAAGTTTAGGGATCCAATTGATTGGCTTGAATGAAAGGGGACAGATCATGGGGAACGTATAACAAACTCAAGGGACCTAGAAGCATCCTCTTGAAGGCTAATAAATTAAGCTCACTCTCTCACACACATCATCTCATCTTTTTACGCCATTTTTTTTTTAGTTCTTAAGTAGCTTATGTAATTTTTTAGTTTAAATGTAATTTCTCATTAAGCTTTTGTATATTCAATTCCAAGTTATGTAATATGTTTTTAAATCAATGAAATATTAGTTTACTTTATGAAATCTGTTTTAGCATATTATATTTCTCAAAGCTCTTGTCACTATTACATAAGCTCTAAATAAGCTCATCATAAGCTCTCTTAGTCTTTAAGCTAAGATTGAGCTCAAATCAAGCATTTAATCTACTTAAAACTTTAAAATCAGTTTAATGCCTTTGCTAGAATGGAATTGAGCTTTTTTGGATTGATTCATAGATTAAACCTGAGGAAGAGCTTATGGGACCTTTTACCTAGCTTATTTCCATTGGAATAAGCTGGAGCTTGTAGAACAAGGCTCCTTGAGCATTAATAACGCCTTTGTTTAGCTAGGCTTTGGTAAGTTCTTATTTCTATTTTTGTATTAATTTTCTTAGCTTATTAAATTTGCTTATCTTTGCTTATAATCTAGATTGTTTGTGCTTAAATTCTGTCTCATTATATTATATTGTTTTTTTATTTTGTTGATTATTAATTTTTTTTGTTTCATTCGTGCTTATTGATCATGTTTTATAATCTGTTTTATAGCTTTAAGTAGTGTAGATCTTAGGTTTTTCACTCTTTTTGTCTTATAAATCAAATAAAAACCAAAAAATAATTGCTTAAGGTATAAGTTTCTTCATTTCTGGCTTATTTGCTTATTGAATTAAGGTTTTTTTTGGGTATTGTTATAAGTTGTGCACTATCGAGTTTTAAAGTTTTACTTACTAGATTTCATTTTCAAAACCTTAAATGGATTTTAAAACTTTAAAGGGGTGTTTGGGACAACAGCAATAACCATAAGTTAGTGCTGTTTTTTGGACTACTTGGTCTCTAATAGTTGTTTTAAAATCTCTCATTTAGACTATTTTGAATAGGATTTATAAGTTATATTCAGCTTTAAATTGTTTTCCATTAGTTGGTTTTATATAGATCAATCTGTTAGTCTCACTTAGTGGGGCTTTAAAGCTTTAATTAGTTTCCAATGTTAAATGTCTTGTTAGTTTTTAAATGTAGTGTCAATAAGAATTAGATTAGTTGTCTTAGGCCTGCATTCAATGGAATTTGGTTTTGCTTCACTGTAAGTGCAATCATGCACAGGATAGACTAAAGACCCCAAAAAATAACAGTTTCAAGTTCATAATTCAAGGGTTTTTTTTTTCTTTTTTTTTTTTTTTTTTTTTTTTTTTTTTTTTTTTTTAAAAGGTAATCTGTAGGTTTTGATTTTTGGTTTACAAATATAGTAGGGATTTTAATTAATCTGTTTCATATTAGTTTTTATTAAAAAGGTCTTTTGATAATCTGTTTTTAGCTCTTAAATTAGCCATTTGTCATTTCAATTTTCAAATAATATAGTTAGCTTATGCTATCTAATCTGCCTACTTTCAGACAGTTTTTTTTCTTTAAGCTCTTGTTGTCTCAAACTTTTACAAAAAGCATTTTCATAAAGCCTCTAGGTCAAGCTTTTAGAAAAGTCAAGTATCAATTCTTAAGGTGCTTATTTGCTTGCTTAAAAATAAGCCTCAAAGTCTGCCTTGGGTCTGTTTGGTTTGTAGTTTTCCATTAAGAGCTTATTTTGATTTTCTAACTTATAGCCTGTTCTTTGTGCTCATTTCTAGCTTAGTTTAGCTTATTAGTTTAGTTATTAAGTAGCTTATAGCTTATTTGGTCTGTTTTTAGCTTATCTTAGAATTTGTAGCTTATAAAGTTTTCTAAAAAACCAAAAATAAAGTTAAGTAGTTCTGTCATGTTTTCAGCTATTTTACAGCTTATTTAGTGCTTTTCAAAAATAGTTGATTTTATTAAAAGTATCTATTCTCAGCTTATCTTCAACTTGGTTTTTATAAGTTTTCAAAAAAAAGGGAAGATGGAAATCGAGGGTGAGCAAGGCTCGAACCCTCGACCTTAACATCCTCAACCTTTATAAACGCCTCACACCACATGCCTTACTTCTAACGTGCCCTGGGGTCTTTTTTATTCTAGGATTGCAAAATCTATTACTTATATACATTTTAGGCTCTTTAGTACAACAAGCTGTTTAAGCTTATTACATAGATTATTCGATAAGCTGTGTAACCAAGCTTATTTTTCCTAGATTCCTATTAGTTCAAGCTATTTTCTATAATTTTTTCAGAATTTTTATATTTAGTTTAGTATTTTTAAACATTTATTTTTATTAAAAATTTTAAAAAATCATAAAAAATAGAAAAATAATCAAAAAAATATAATTCTTTTTTAGAAAATTTTCTTTTATCATATGGTTTCTAGGAAAAATAGTTTTGCTTAAGTAGGGTTAAAATTGCAAAATTTCAATTTTTAAAGAACGAGATTCGTTCCCGTTCACGTTTTTAGTGTTTTTAAGCTCATTTCAACTCCGTTTTTGTTCTAGTTTTCTTTAAACTTACTTTTTAGTCAATTAGAGTATTTTAAAAGTGAAAAATTCATTTTAGGTTTAATTTTGGAAATTTAGGGTTTTTAATCCCCGTTTAAGGTTCCCATTTTGCGTTTTTAGTAAAAGTTTTAATTCCCGTTATTAAAGTTAGGTTTAATTGTCCTTTAATTTGTTTAATTTTAGGATTTTAGGATTGTCCTTTAATTTTAGGATTTTAGGATTGTCCTTTAATTTTAGGATTTTAGGATTGTCCTTTAATTTGTTCCTTTCTTCCTTTGTCCTCAAGGGTAGTTTGGTAATTTTCTATTCTTATATCATTTTACGTGTATAGAATTGCTACAATCAATATGCCACCTCGAGAGAAGAAATCATTGCACTAAATAAACAAACCAACATTCTAATCGGATTAATAATGGTTAATACAGTTTTCTTATATAAGGTTCGACCGCTCTTTTATCTTTTGTTAATTAGCTTGCGTGGGTAAAAGTGCCTTGAATTGATTATAGACACCAACCAAACCGTGCCAGTCTCTTAGGCTGAAAACCCCCCATTTTCCCGTTAGAATTAGGATTTAGACTGACATAGGTTTAACATAGGTTTAAAATAGAATAGAATTAACATAGATTAGATAACCAAGATATTAATTAAATTGATAGATGTAACCCCCCCCCCCCCACACCCCACACCCTCCCCCCACCGCTTAAGTGTTCGACACCCATGTCTTACCTTAGAACACTACTACCGATCGGGTACACTGCCCGTTAAAGTGTTATTTTTGGTTTAGTCGGCAAAATATAAATTTAAAACTTGAATCATCTTAAATATACCATACAACGACAACACATCAAGTTTTTGGCGCCGTTGCCGGGGAGTGAAAATTAATCTTGATTTTTATTTTGATATTTTGGTTTTTAACATTAGATTAGATCTAACCCTTAGGATTAGTGTAATTTAGATTAGTGTATATTCTATAATATTTGTATATCTTTATATTTGTTTGCTTGTATATATTTGTGTGTTTAATTGTTTGCGCATTATAATTGTGTATTCTTTAAATTACATTTGTTCTGGTGGACAGTTGAATACAGCGTATCCACTTCCATCGGATACGGCGTATCTAGTTCTCTGTCCAATACAGCGTATTCATCCCAACAGATTAATACAGCATATCCACTTTCATTGGATACGGCGTATCAATCGTCTAGAACAGAAACTGAAAATAATTGACTTTCGTGCCAAAAAAATTTCTACCTTTCTTTAGAGCAAATCCTGCTGATATTTTTACCTTTGTTACAGAAAAAACTTATCATAGCTAGTTGATTGAAGAAGGAACTACAAGAAGTCATGGTTGAACCAATTCTATCTGATAACATGGAAAAAGCTCCAACTGACATAAAAATCCATTTCATCACAGTAACAACATTAACATTGACTAACAAGGTAATTTTGGTGGAATTAAGAAAGAACATATATCACGGAACGTACAATGAAGACGTGGTGGATCACATTGCTAAGGTACTTAAAATGGTTGATTTGATCTACGTTCCTGGCGTGGATTCCCATCAACTACGAATAAAAGTCTTTCCTCTCTCGTTGGCCGATGATGCTAAGGAATGGTGGATTAGTAAGGGAGATGAAAAAATTACCACTTGGGAGGAACTTGTTAAGAAATTCTTCTGTAGATTCTATCCCAAATCATACGATGGAGAAGATGAAATGTTGGACGAAGGAGAGAATTGGGGGATTGATCCACTTTAATTCTTATCAAACATTAACACGTCATTCAAATACAATAAGAAAGTGGATGAAAGGACTCAAAAGTTGATATTTTACGCTTAGATGAATGGAAATTGGAATAAGAGATATGTATATAACTGTATTCCGAGCAGTAATGAATTAAAGGAATCTAAATATGAAAACCCGCCTAACACTGCTACTGATTCATTCTTCAAGGCCTATGAAGCACGTGATATTGAAAAACAAAGTCAGACAAAGCGCAAATATGGCAATACATCTAATTCTATCAATGAGCAACCTAATAAAAGAAGGTGCAAAGCAGAAAAGTTTGAAGCTATTCAGTACTCGCTTGGACCCAATGAAGAATATATTGCTATAAGAAGTTACGAATATGATATTTGGGAAAGAAACGAAGATAATATGTCCAAAATCTATCAAGATATTTTTCAAAAAAAGGACGAAGGATGGAAGGTGACGCCGCAACAAATGTGAATAAGTATAAAGTGAAATAGAAAAGTCTAACTTAAAGACTTCGCTGTAAATAAAAGTGCTTCCCGGGAGACAACCCGGATTGTTATTTAATTTTGTTATCGAGTCTGTCTTCCCAGACATCAATACGGCGTATCCGCTCCATACCATACGGCGTATTGATTGTCTGGACGTTATCAGTCTTTATTTTATTGCACTTTAAAAACATTATTGTCAGATTTTGAATACGGCGTATTCACTAAACTGATACGCCGTATCCACCAGTCTGACCCGTAATTAGTTTGTTTAGTTTAGTTTAAATTAACCGTAGGTACCAAGATAGGAATGCACTTGTTCTTCCTATATTTTATACAGGACCTCGAGAAAGAAATATCGACGAAGTTGGTGGAATGCATATTTTCTGGAATTCTATGTGTGTGCTGTTCGTGCTAGGATTCAGATGCTTTTTCAGCACACAATCTTGCTCATAAACGTAACTTGGAGAATCTACCGAGCAAATATCAGGGGAGTTTCTCATTCTAATTCTTTTTAAATTCCCGTATTTAATGTTTTATATATACAACGAGGACGTTGTATAATTCAAGTAGGGGGATGGAATTAGAATGTTTACTTGTCCTATTTTTCACATTAAAATGATTAAAATGCTTAAAATATGCTTAAAATAAAAAAATCAAGCATACTTGATACATAACCCGCACACAATAACCCTTGTTAGAGTATTGTGAGGATTTAACCTTTCCGTTTCCAAATGTTTACCCAAATTTCACAAAATATGAGTGTGCCGGTGATGTTGTAGACTTTAGAACTTGGCTTGATATATCTATTCGAGACCACAATAATGAGTATTATGGATTTAATTGGAGTAACTTGTTTAAATTGGTAAATTTTAGGATTACACCCAAATCTCCTTTACATGTTGCTTATTAACTAACTACACCAGTTAGTTAACCTCCCGTTTAAACCCTTTCCACTCTCATCTTTAGAGTGATGATCCATTAGAACAACCCGTAGAGCCAATCCTTTAGGATTTACACCAACTATTTGTTTCGTTACACCTTTACACCTTAACCTACCCTATTAGATTAAGTTTAATTTACAGTTGCTAGTTGCTTAAAGTGTAAAGTTTGTATTTCCCGAGTCTTGTGTCATTTTCTATCTTTGGTGCGGTTGGAAATTTGCGCATTGCAAATGGGAATGTATATTAGTAGTCAAAGCTCATGTGATTTTACTACCATCACAATTATTGGTGAATCCGAAGACGAAGGAACTACCGAAGGAATTATCCGGAATTATTATGATCGTGAAGATGGTGAAACTACACTGAGATTTGAAATTTAGTTAGCAAAAAAAAAATATAAAAAATGAGAAAATTACAAAAAGAGAAAGAAAGTTTGAAGATAATCGTTTTGCAATTACCAAAGGAATTACACACAGGATTGATTATTCGTTGATACGTCTAAAAAATCAACGATGTAAAGTATTGTACAAAGTGAAAGATATCGTCACTTGCCTTGTAGAGTATGTAAAGTTTTTGGGAAGATTAGGAAGTTGACCGTTACAGGAACGTCAACTTAGGTTGTTGTTTTTGATCGATGATCGAGACGTTGTAAATAGTTGTGTCTTTATTATGGTAACGGTCTGGAAATAAGTGTCTAGCAACTTGTATCTTAAGTCTTAATCTATTTGTTTCTTGATTTTTATTTAACAACAATTTACTTCCATCTCACCTGATGATTAGCCGTTGGTTTTACGTGAATGAGGACTTGTTCGAGCATGCATGTCTATTCCGTCGTTATGGCTATGTATGCATGTCTTAGATGCCTCGTTGGTTTACGACTTTTGGTGAAAGTTAGAAGGTTCCTACGATATATCATTCTTCATTCTAACCGTTGGTTAAATTCGAATGGGGATGTGATCGAACACACATGTCTATCCCAGCGTTCCGAGTGTGTATGTCTGCTTCAGCTGCCTTGTTAGAGTGGTACTTCTGGTGAAAGATTGTATAATGATCAAACCGTACGCCTTTCCATACAAAAACCTATATTTGTCTTTATAAACTTGTTACTCCTTAGCTTTAGCAGTGGAGATGTGTATCCTTGCCAAGCTTATGATAGAATACTCGTCATGACCGAGCAATTAAGCGAATTAGTTACATGTTACCACATAGATTAATTGAGTGATTTGAGTGTTTTCATCTTCCTATTTCGTGAGGTGTTTGGTTGTGTACTTGTATTATATCAAATAAGTGATTTTTAACGGAAATATCCTTAGGATACAATTTTTATAAACTTTATAAAGGCTACTTAGAGGACATAGTAGGATTCCAAGTGGGGGATATTTGATGACATTCACATAACGTTCTATTTTATTGCTTCATTTATCCCATGTTAATAACACATTTGTATAGTTTATTGCAAAGAATTGTTATTAATCATTTATATTTGAGGAATTGAAAAGTAATTTTGGAGTAAATTGGTAAAAAGTTAGGAAAAAAAAAAAAGGCGTGCATTTAGATCTTAAATGAGATATTTTATCAGATTACTATTCTGAAAGACCAATACGCCGTATCCCAGTAAGGAAAGATACGGACGTATATGTGCCTGCACTCACCAAAGACCACTCAGGAATAAAGATCAATATGTGGTTAAACAATCTATTAAAGCACCTTAGATCTGTTGTTAGCTCAGTTTTGATTAGAAACTTTATTAGGATAATAATAACATAGAAACATAAACATATTTGCATAGCGGGAAATTGCACAAGAACAATGTTACTCTAACAAGGTTTTCATCATTATCTTCACTATGATACAATGACTACTACAAGCCCCAATTCTACCGTGATCAATGGTAGAACGTGTTATCTAAACAATAACAAGAAATCAATGTCCTTAGGCTAAACCAACTAACCTAGGCGTCTCCTTAGACAACTTGATGCCTAGAACACACACACACTTTTCTGGTGTTTACATCTTTGACACACCCAGAAAACTATACGACCTATATCTCTTTATATACTAGAGATATTAGGTTTACAAAGGATAAGAACAAATAAAGATATTAATAAATCTTTTAATCATTTAAGTTTATCTTCAGAATCTTCAAAATCTTCCATCTTTTGAAGAATTCCTCCTTTGCCTTTTAAGTCCTTCATCTTTCATATGTTTTGTCTTATCAACTCAAATATAATTCCCAACAATCTTCCCCTAGTTGATAATGACAAAACCAAAATAAGCACGAGCTTCTTCCCCTAAAGCTAATATATATATGAAAGAATAAGGATCATTCCACCAAGGATCTGTAAGTTGCACATCTTCTTTGTAAATCTTCTTCCCCTTTTTGTCATAATCAAATAGGTTACTAAAGTATGCAACTTTGATTTCCGAAAAACCACAAAACCATCTACACATTTCTAATCCAGGTCTTCCAAACTCAAAATTACACTCCCATTTGACGCGCCTTAATATAAATGAACTTGGCCGTAGAACGTAGAAACTTAAAACTAAGTTAAGTAGTAATAATGACTTTCAGTAGTAAAAACCTTCACCTCAATGATGCATGTAAATGGTTAAACATTTTAACATTAAGCTTCCCCTGAAACCCATATGTTAACCATTTCTTGAATGTAGGCTCTATGTAATGATTACTGATGAAGGACAAACTAAGTATACGAACTTAGATGTTGACGGTTTAAAATAACCCAAACTTGTGTCTTATATCTTGTACTATCCACGTGACGTCAAACTTATAAATAAATTTGTGAAATATAAGTAGACCGCAACCTCTTGACAAAAATCCTCATCTTCTATGAGACACATAACCAAAGTGATAGCAAATGTGAGCATTGAGCACCATAAGAAAAATCACACACCTTTACTAGATTTTGATAAGTCTTCATTACACCGTTGTAAGCACGACAAGTTATCTTCAAAGTGTCACACCCACTTTAAGATATGATAAAATACAAACCAAATAATTTCACTTCACCGTCAAATAAGTGATAAATAACCATCTTCGTAATCATTTAAACCAATAAAGTGCGAGCCTTTAAATCTGTTAAGAACATTAAACCAAAAATTTTACCTTCTGTGTGTGTTGTCCAAGATCGAATAAAGCTAGCAGCACTAAATCTTGTTACTACTGTTCTTCTTAAAACTTATACTCGAACCAACCAAAATCTAATCGTTACACCAAGATCTTCTCAAAAATCAAATTTGTAACAAAATTTGGATACAACCTTTTATCAGCCCAACATACATGGATGTACATATCCAAAGCCCAAGTTCAAAAATATGACCCTGTTGTCAAATTAATCTCGTCCCAAACATTATATTAATTGTGGCCCATTTTTGGAAATAGAAAGAATCAGCCCAATTAATAAAAACCATCGGCCCAAATATAATCTTGAGGAACAAATACTTAACAAATCCCTTCTAACCAACGGTGCAATGAAGCCACTTGTGTTATTCTTCTCCTATGTAATACTTATTCCTTCCTCCCATGCTTAGCCGCAAATTATTCGTCATAAAACTGTCGCTAATCCGTCACTAAACTATGTTCTCCTTCCTCTCATTCTGTTAGTGACACTTTTTCTGTCACTGAACTATTGCTAATCTATTGCAAATCTGATTTCTCCTTCCTCCTAAGGCTTTTTGTGACGCTATAACTGTCACTAAATTGTTGCTAATTTGTCATAAATTCTAGCAGTACTAACAAGTATATTGAGCAGTACTAAAATTCCTTTATCAGTACTAACTCATGTTCAATCCAAAGTAGTTGTAACTACTAAAAAGTAACAGTACTAACCCTCATTGAACCTTGTATAATTATATGGACAGCAACACCCGATGAGTGAATTCAACATAAACACGTTCTTGGATAAGCAACATAAACTTTTACTCATCAATCCATCTTGGCAGCAGTAAGTTATAATACCAGGCAGTAGTGATGAACACGAGCAGTACTAATATAGTAAGAGCAGTATTAATATGAATTCACACTTCAAATAGTAGTAATCACACCTTAACTGCTAGAACTTGTTTCATGACCTGATAACCAAGAGGAACTAATGTCAAATGCAATTAGGGTTTGTGTGAACCCGAAATCTTGTAAACGATTTAACAGCTATTGTTTCTAGTAACCTTCTTGACACGAAACCTTAAAGAACCTTGTGTCATCTTTAGTTTGAAAAACACTCCATATATGACCTGCTTATGCTTCTTGTGCCTTCTGCTGCTACACTATGACGTGCTTCCATTAAACATTAGGGTTTCCAATCAGGATAAAACAAAACCCTAACAACATCACCATATGCAATATTTTAACTAGAAGCTATTTCAATGTAGTCCAGCAACATCCTTGGATACATGAACTTACTTGATCAAATTAGGGTTTATTGTAGAACCCTAGTTTCACTGAATCTGACTATAACCAAAAGTAGAATTTTGACACACCTTTTCATCATGAACTCGACCATAATAACACCTTGTAGATCCTAGATCAAGAGCCACGAGGCTCTGATACCAATTGTGAAGATCTATAAATCTCCTTAGATCATTGTAGCTCAGTTTGATTAGAACTTTATCTAGGATAATAATAAAATTGAACATAAACATATGCATAGCAGAATTAGCACAAGAACAATGTTACTCTAACAAGGTTTTCATCATTATCTTCACTATGATACATGACTACTACAAGCTTCAATTCTACCTTGATTAATGGTAGAACGTGTTATCTAAACAATAACAAGGAATCAAAGATCCTTGAGGCTAAACCAACCAAACCTAGGCATCTCCTTAGAGAACTTGACGCCTAGAACACACACACATGTTTTTGGTGTTTGCATCTTTGACACACCCAGAAAACTATACGACCTATATCTCTTTATATACTAGAGATATTAGGTTTACAAAGGATAAGAACAAATAAAGATATTAATAAATCTTTTAATCATTTAAGTTTATCTTCAAAATGTTCAAAATCTTCCATCTTTTGAAGAATTCATCCTTTGCCTTTTAAGTCATTCATCTTTCAAATGTTTTGTCTTATTAACTCAAATATAATTCCCAACAATATGCCATATCTAGAGGACTCAATACATCGTATTCAAGATATGGAATCAATATAATATTCTGGAAGATATCAAGCGTGGTCCCTACTCCAAGAAATCCCTAATACGCCGTATCCAACTCTTGGATACGCCATATCCAACCGACTTCCAGACCCTATAAATACAAAACTCAAAAACGAGTTTTAAGTGTGCTAAATCATATTCTCGATACCTAAACCACAAAAGTCGATTTTCAGAGGAGAAAAAGAGCAGAAGAGGTCGAGCAACGTATTCAATTCCATAGAAGACAACGTGTAATTCCATATACTTTAGTAATCATTCAGTTTTTGGTATCATTCATTAACTCGGTTAGTTTACC
The DNA here is from genome assembly GCA_026074375.1 of Tanacetum coccineum. Lineage (NCBI taxonomy): Eukaryota > Viridiplantae > Streptophyta > Magnoliopsida > Asterales > Asteraceae > Tanacetum > Tanacetum coccineum. The sequence continues at coordinate 21,144 of BQNB010016138.1, forward strand.
TTGGCTAAATAATTACTCTTGTATTTATTATGACGTTTGAAGGCTAATACCTTCGGGTATTAGCCATTATTATGAAGATCTGAATGTTTGGTATTTGTTTATCTCAATTTCTTGATTTATCGTTGAGTGCTTGTTTATGTTTATCAATTTATACTTGTTTACGCGCTTTTGTATGCGACCTATCATTCAACTGGATCTAGTAAAGCGGACCAAGCGGATCTAGAGTCCGGGATAGCTCTCCATATAGTAATTTATACATCTAGAATCATAGTTACACAAATATTGTCCTTCTAAGTCTGTGTCTAGGATACGCTTCGGGCTTAACTAGTTAATTGGATATTGCCAATGGTTTATTGATCGTGTTGACTAGCAGGTGACCTAGATAATTCAACAAGTAACGTTCTGATTCCATTGGATAGTTAGACAAGTAGACTACTAGTGTAAAAATTGTCATTAAGCGGGTAGTAGGTAAAGTCCTCTATGGTAGGGTTTTTAACAAGGTCTCACCATTGCTTTAATCCCTAAGATAGATTATAATCAGCAAATAAAGATGCTTTATGCGGATGCTTTAATTGTGACAGAATTAATGTGTCTAGGTCTTAGGATGATGTAACGCCTAAGTCTTAAGAATGATATGCCACCTCGAGAGAAGAAATCATTGCACTAAATAAACAAACCAACGTTCTAATCGGATTAATAATGGTTAATACAGTTTTCTTATATAAGGTTCGACCGCTCTTTTATCTTTTGTTAATTAGCTTGCGTGGGTTAAAGTGCCTTGAATTGATTATAGACACCAACCAAACCGTGCCAGTCTCTCAGGCTGAAAACCCCCTTTTCCCGTTAGAATTAGGATTTAGACTGACATATGTTTAACATAGGTTTAGAATAGAATAGAATTAACATAGATTAGATAACCAAGATATTAATTAAATTGATAGATTTAACCTCGCTTCAAGTGTTCGACACCCTACTTACCACGAAACTATTACCGATCGGGTACACTGCCCATTAAAGTGTTGTTTTTGGTTTAGTCGGCAAAATATAAATTTAAAACTTGAATCATCTTAAATATACCATACAACGACAGCACATCAAGAGTCTGTAGAAGCAAGACTTCTAGTTTATAAGAAAAATGAGTCTGTTTATGAGGAAGATATCAAGGTCTTAAAACGTGAGATTCATTTAAGAGAAGTAGCCATTACAGAGCTTAGAAGGAAGTTGGAACTGGCTCAAAAACAAAAAGATGAAATTCAACTAACAGTAGAAGAATTTGAGAATTCATCTAAAAACTTAAGCAAACTAATAGATTATCAAATAGTTGATAAGTGTAAAACAGGTTTAGGGTATAATGTTGTTCCACCTCCCTATACAAGAAACTTTATACCTCTAAAACCTGAATTGTCATTCTCTGGTTTAGAAGAGTTTACAAGTGAGCCTATAGTTATTAAGCATGTAGCTGAGAACTGTAAAGCTAAGGCTAGTGAAGCAAAGCCTAAAGCGGTTAGGAAGAATAATGGTGCTCCAATTATTGAGGATTGGGTGTCTGATAATAAGGAAAATGATGTGCTTGAGGCTAAGATTCAAAAGAAAACATTTAAGCCTAGTTTTGTTAAGATAGACTTTGTCAAAGTTAAAAAACAAACAAACAAAAACTGGATAGGAAATATACTAAACAAGTTGAGCACCGATAAGGCAAAACACTTCACATTCCTAGAGGCAACCAAGGAAACTAGGAATAATAGATATCTCAAGATTAGGACAGGTAATGTTTGGAGATGATCAATTAAAGCCTTGTTTATGCGTCGTGCTGGAAGTTTTGATCACCGACGTATGATGTGAATAACCATCAGAGACAGTTTAATAATAAAAAGTGGTAAATAAAACAGTGCTTGGAACTATACTCAAGGGTGAATCACCAGGGGGAAAAAAAAAAAATTTTCTCTAGAATGACTCACCCCGTCCTAAAGGAACATGGTTACAAAAAAGCCCCCAGTATTAATGAAGGTCAGGCATAGTATCACTTAATACTGCTAAACCATCGTAATATGCTCAACCCAGACAATAGTAAACTAGTGCAAAAGCCCAAAGACAAAGACTATTTCCAAATCAGCAAACATTTTCAATGTTATTGGCTCATTCATAAGAATACAACATTTAAAAACAGTAATTTTAATCAGAGGGTTAATACTGTTAAGGATAAAAATGTTAATACTGTTAGGCCAAAAGCAGTAGTTAATGCTGCTAGGCCAAAAGTAGTAGTTAATGTTGTTAAGGGAAATAATGTTAATGCTGTTAAGGCCTCAGCTTGTTGGGTTTGGAAACCAAAAACTAAAGTTTTAGACCATGTTTCTAAACAACAGTGCATCAATCACCCTAAAAAAGTTTGATTATGTTGATGCACAAGGCAGATCCAAGTCAGTGATGGCTTGGGTCCCCAAAAGAAGCTGATTTTCTTATTTAATGTGCAGGGCAATCCACAAATGGATTTACAGGATCAAGGAGTGATTGATAGTAGATGCTCAAGGCACATGACAGGGAACATGTCCTATTTTACTGTCACACCCGGCAATTTTCAAAAATTTAAAATTACTATTTTACCCTTTGACTTTTTGGTTCCGACTTGACTTTTTAACTTTTGACATTCTACGGTCACATAAAATAGATTACCGCGTAGCCGGTAAATTTTTGAAACGTATTTAAATAATAAATCATAATAACCATTATTATCGCTCATTTGCAAATTTATTTTTCTAACTTATTTGACTTGAAATCGAGAAGATATATGTTATTCCTAAATTGACTTATCAAAAACGACCCGCTAAATTACGTTTTCACGACTCAGACTCTAAAACAATTTGATGTAAAACGACATTCCGGACAACTTTTCAGTTTTACCCGAGACACGAAACCAAGCAGAAAATGACTTAAATGGCCTCGCAAAGTTTTGAACACCGCACGCAACGGGTACCGACACAAGAATAATTAAATTTATATTTAATTAACACTTTTATTAAATAAAAATATTTAATAAATTATTTAATGTTTTATTTCAAAAACATTTGTTAAAAATGAGAACATTTGAATTAAAGTTTTATTTTACGGGCAAAGCTTACCCGTGATACCCAAAATAAATAATAAACATTAAATAAATTTTATAAAAACATTTATAAAATATAGTCAAGTAAATACTCATTTTCAAGGGAAAAACTATTTTAAACGCAACGGTAAAATTTTCATGTTTTGAATAAGCCGTTAACTAGCCTAACCGAGTCCCGAACCAATATTTTACAAAATATTACACACTTAGTCCCTCTAGTAAGTATTACAATGCTAACCCTAAACTATTCTAGACTTTATACATTTATTTTAAAGTTTCCAATATATATAGAAAATGAAGTAGGGTTTCTTCATAAGTTAATTTCCGGCCGCCCCTCCACCGCCGGCCAGCCGTCGGATTTCGGCCACCACCACGTCGCTGGCGCCGGAAAACTTTTCCGACGGACTTTTCCGGCCAACTCCGAAAATATTCCTCGTGACCCGATCTACTCGATCCCCCTTGTCACTCGCCGCCACGCGCCGCCCCCTCCTCCGGCTGCCTCCCCACCGCAGCCCACCATAACACCACCCTCATTATCATCACCACCACGCCACCCTCTCCGCAATAGTCATCCCGACCAACCACTCCACCTCGTCGCCCTTTCCGTACCACCACCACCTCGCTGCCACACCACTCCCGCTACCATCCTCATCACCATACGCCACAGCCACCACCACCACCTCAGCAGACCCACCTCACCACCGTCTCCATCTCGTCACCACCTTCGTCAATACCATCAACATCACCTCCCTCATATCACTCCAGCCGCTGCCACCACATCACCGCCATAGATCCACCGCCTCCATCCTTGTCACACACCGCTGCCCTCCCAGCCACCACCATCACCGCATCCATGACCCACCATGGGTGCGTTTGGCTCACTGGTTAGTCACCCAAAAGGGTGCGTTTTTGGTTTTTCATATAAGCACCTAAGGGTGTGTTTGGTACAAGCACCGTAGGGTGCGTTTGGACTTGGGTTTAGCTGAAAAACCACCATATGGTGTGTTTGGTTTAATGGCAACAGCCATAAGGGCGTGTTTGTTTTGTTGTTAGCACCAAAGGGTGCGTTTGGTTTACGCAGCCACACCGAAGGGTGTGTTTGGTTTATGTTACCATCAAAGGGGTGTTTGTTTTTGGTTTTCAGATTAGGGTGCGTTTGGTTGATAGAAACACCTTTAGGGTGCGTTTGGCTGTGTAAAACAGCCTTCGGGTGTGTTTGGTTTTGGTTATGTTATTTACTATTTGATCTCGTTTAATTATAGATATGGAATAACGTGAGTATATTGCAACATTGATTGGTTAAAAGTGGAAAAACGTTGAATTTTATAAATATGGGAACGTCGTATAAACGACTAAGTCATGACGAAATTTATAAAAATTTATATACTTAGTATTTTCATTTAAAATTTCTAATATTTTAGAAAACGGATAAAAGAAAGAGATATAGAATTAAGATTTCTAAATTGTAATTAAACAATAAATCGGTAAATAAACGAAAACTATACTTTTATAAACAAGACAACTAGTTTAGTTAAAACGTGTAACGAAATACTAAATTATAAAATATTATTTTATAATTCCCAACTAAAACTTTTGTAAAGTCTTTAAAAACGTCATTTATCTAATCTGCAACTTTAAAACGTGTGTTTACTTTTCTGTAAGAACTCCTTATTAATATAATTAGTGACTTTTGAAAACGTGTCGAATTATATTATTACCATTATTTTTAATCACGTTTCTTATATAAAACTTGTAAGTACTATATACTACGACTTTTCCTTTTAAATGTTTGTCTTTATTATACAATTCACTATATGAATTACATAATTGTTCATTTTCATATGTAATATATATACGGAATATATTACGTACTTTGCATGTGTTTTCGATTTATTTTATTTAACCAACCACCAAACACATCCAACTTGAAATCCAAATCCCTTATCAACGAGTCGCGTTGACGTACCCATTCATCGAAAAACCCAATTCACCGTCCTAAGCTAATAGGATTTAACTGTTAAGTTAAGCTGCATCTCCTGGTTGAGCCGTTTTGTTTTCCGTTCGTGATGTGCTTATTAGTTGCATTTCTGCTAGCAGCTCTGCAACATCAAGGTGAGTTCATAGCCCCACGTTTTACTTGTTTTACATATAGTTCACTACTTTTGGGGTGAGAAACATGCTCGATAACAAACTCGTTTACGTTACTGAATTTCAAACTCGTTTATGCGTTGATTGCAAACTCGTTACATGATTAATATCACACTCGCTTTTACTTATGGATTTAAGTACTTTAAGCTTTTACGAAAACGTTGATTGCTTTTACATTGGACACAAGTGGTTTCTGTTAACGTTTCCTGTTTATGTGTTGCCTAAGTTTGCTTACAAACCCACTACTGCCCGAATTATCATGAACTGTTAAATTCTTGACCGGATGACCGGTTGAGGGAGCGCGAGTGAATAAATAGATCTATTGGGACTAATTATCCCTATCCGCTTTGGTTCCACTTAACGAAGAACAGACGGATATATGTCATGTCGATGTGCGTTATGGTGGTCTTTGGTTTGGGATGCCGGTTAAGGGAGGGAATACTATATGACAGGATGTAATATGCCCTGTTGATTATTAGCTTCAGTGTCATGAGCTTAGTGCAATAATAAGTACTTGCATGCGAAGTTATATTTGTTATAACGGTCACATGTGCTTTATATGTAAAATCGTAAACTGCTAAGATTGTCACATACGCTTTGAAATCTTGTGGTCCACACTACTTTGGTTGAACATTTCCAATTACTAAACACTTTTCATAATACTTTGAGTGAAGCTATATTCACTAAACGTTTTTTATCCTCGTAAATGTTTTACTTAAACCTATGAATTCACTCAACTTTATGTTGACCGTTTTAGCATGTTTTTCTCAGGTGTCTACGTGCAATATGATACTCTCTCTTTCAAGACTTATCAAATTATCATACTCGTTGTCTTTTCAAAAACTAATTTATGCTTCCGCAACTTTTTAAATTTCGCTTCCGCAAATGTTTAATTTCCTTTAAATATTGTAAAACTTATTTATTTTTAAACAATGCAACGAGTTATGATTTTCAAAACGTCCATTAGTGGTCATTCTCTTTTGCCTTGTGTTCGGATTATGATGACGTCACGCCCTCGGACACGTATTCCGTCCAGGCCCCGTTTAAGGGTGTGACAGATTGGTAACAGAGCCAAGGTTATAGAGAACCAGGTAGAATATCTAGGTAGATATCTAGGTCTGGACTATAACCAGTATGTGATCTTTACGTGCTTTTATGTGTGCCTTATACATGATTTTGCTATGGCGGATATGTGAGTATCATCTTGCTTTGAGCTTGCGTTTGTCTTTGTGATTATCTTTTCTCTACAAGTATCTTTTCTCTGCGGTTATCTTTCCTCCGTGGTTATCTTTTCTTTGCGGGTATCTTTTCTTAGCGGTTTACGTTTGCCTTACGTATATTCCTCTATTTACTTGTATGGAAGTTGTTTATATAGATATTAAACTTTTCTAAGACATTGTGGATGACACAATGGTCTCTAAAATTTGTCTAAGACATTGTGAGCGATGCAATGGTCTCGAACTTATTTTTCATTACCTTATACAATATCGTTTTACATTAACCCGTTACGGTTTTGTTTACATAGAATTATGTATGAATCTGAGTTTCACAAGTCTTGTATGGGCGGAATTTGTAACTGGAGGTTTAATATGATAATTGTTATGTAAACTTGTTCGTAAAGATCCTTATCTTATTTATTTTAACCGTGTACTCAACTATTTTGAACTCTATGTCGATCTCCCCTGATTGTTTTACTCCCCGTCTCCGAAGACGAGTTTTAAACGCTCGTCTCATACTCATTTGAGCACCTGCATCGTCATGTCATCCCCCACCTTGAAGAATTTTGCGAGTACGCGTATTGCATCGGAAATTATTAAGTATGATGATTTATAATCTCTTTATTTGAAAGGATTGGGACGCCTCTTCGTTTAAATAAATAAATTGTAAATCACCGAACCATAAGTTTATCAATTCATTATTTACATAAATTGGGACGCTTCTTTATGCAAATAATAAATTATAAATGAGTTGGCTTAATGGTATCCAATATGAGACGAGTATGAACTCTAACCCGACAATCACCGGAATCCGTTAAAAGGGTCTAGAAACGCCATCGCGTCTTACCACTCAGCGGAATCTTAAAGCCTCACTTGAACTACCTGATCTCATTCTTATGTAATTACTTTTGCCGTTGCAAATTCTTACGATCATGAACCATTTCTGGAGCTAACCTACTTGTGCACTCTTGAGCTCATTAACTTGATTCATCCTGGAACTCACGACTGCGTACAATATTCCGTCACGTATCGCATAAGCTCTCTCGCGAGCTCCTCTCATTTGTTGACCTTTATTTTGGGGATATTGTTTCTTGAAATGTCCACTCTCCGTATTTCGTCACCGTCTGTTACAGTTATTGTTGCTGTGTATTCTTATACTTTTGATTCACGTAAACTGCTAAGATTGTCACATACGCTTTAAATTCTTGTGGTCCACACTACTTTGGTTGAACATTTCCAATTACTAAACACTTTTCATAATACTTTGAGTGAAGCTGTATTGTGCTTCTGTGTCGTAGGGAATGAAGACTCCTTACAAAAAGTTAAAGGAAATTTTCAAGACTCGGATTCCAAAATCAATGCAAAACGTTTTGAGTCGCCCGTCCCTGAGGCAACGGTCACTTGTGTGATTTGTATTGTCGAGGTTTTGATTGTCCAATTAACTTCAAGATCAGCGAATTATGGGTGGCATGAATGGAAGGAGTCTCCAACGTGAAGCGTGTTAATGAAGAAACGAAGAGCTGGGGTTAAGAAAGTTTCTGAGTTTGGAATGGGCTTATTGGAGTTATAATCTCCTTGTGTTGCGGCCAGTGGTATTGTGTTCGGCGCTCTACTCGTTAATTGTATTTGAGGCGACGATGTTTTTTTTTTGTTTTATTTTTTTTTTTTTTTTATTCTTTTTTTTTTGTTTTTTTTTTTCTTTTTCTTTTTTTTTTTTTTTTCTTTTTTGTTTTTTTTTTTTTTTTTTTTTTTTTTTTTCAAGCAGGAGCCGTGAGGTAATGATGCAGGGCATTGTCGGCTTCCAACTCCTCTGGCCTTAGCGGCGTCGGTTCTCCTTTGTCGTTGTCAACACGTGTTCCAGGATAGTCAAGTTGTTTTAATTATTTCTCAAGAGATTGGGAAGGAGGAAAATGACAATTTATAATTGTCAATCTATACTTTTTTTTTTTTAATCGTTATTATTTTTTGTTAAAGATGTGTTTAGATAGATTTTGGAAGTGATTTGTTTCTTTATTTGAAAAGTCAACAAGTATTGTTATTTTGACTTTCCCTAGTCTTAACTAAGATTTTGTGTATTTGACTTTCTTACCCTATAAATGTAATAGGTTTAGGTTTTGGAAAAGAATTGAATGATGAGTTTATAAGAAAAATAAGAGTGTTTCTCTTGAAGTCCCGGTTGGGCACCCTTTGTGGGTTTATCGAATACTTATTCCTTGTTCTTTTGTTATTTTGTGGTTTCTTGCTTATTCACAACGAAAATTTATCGCCCAATTTACATGTTGTATTCATTTTGGTATCAGAGCTGCTAGGTACGAATGGCCAGAGTATTCGTAGTGGGAGAGACCCATTTTTTCATCGAGGTTTGGTTGGTAATCGTAGTAACGCAGCCTGATGGCAACGAATCCCGATCCGTGCGACGTTTTTGGAAAAGCCATTTGATTACATAGCTCGTTGACTTCGCCGACGAGGCAGGATTTATCGACTAACCAATATGGGTCCTTTGTGTCGTAGGGTGAGGATTTTATGGATAGACCTCCTTACAAAAGTTAATTAAAAGGAAAATTCAAGACTCGGATTTCCTAAATCAAGCTACCGTTTTAGAGTTAGAGTCGCCGCCTGAGGCAGACGGTCTCGTGAGTGTAGATTGATGTCACTTCACCTATTTTTCAAGCGATCAATTCGAATGGTTGGCATGATGGAAAGGTGTATTCTCGCAAAGAGTAGAAAAGCCGTGTTTAAAGAAACGAAGGGGGGTTAGAAAGGTTATTTAGATGTTTGAGTAACTTGGAAGGATAAAACTCGAGGACGAGTTTTTTTTTTTCAAGACGAGAGGAGATCATATTAAATATATGTATACAAATATGATGCAGGGCTTACGTTCGAGCTCCAACTCTCTGGCTTAGCTGTTCGGTTCTATCGGTCATCACCGTGAAGTCAAGTGTTTAATTATTTTAAAGAGATTGAAGGGGAAAATGAAAATATATAATTGTCAAATCTATCTTTTTTTTTAATTCTAGTTATTATTTTTTTTTGTTAAAAGATATTTGTTTTAGATTTTTAGGAATTGATTTGTTTCTTTATTTGAAATAAGTCAAAGATTGTATTTGACCTTTCTTAGTGCTCAAAGATTGTATTTGATTGTTACCTATAAAATGTTAATAGGTTTAGGTGTTTGGAAATAGGTTATGTTTGAGTTTATAAAATAAGAGTGTTTCTCTTGGAAGTCCGGTTGGTGCACCCACGCCCACCCTTTTAGGGTTTTTCGAATTCCTTGTTTCTTTGTTATTTGTGTGGTTTCTTGCATTCACAACGATAATCGCCTAATTATCAGCTATGTAAAGCTTCATGAAAGATCTTATTTCTTATTTTACTTTAATCGACATACTCATCAGCTATTTTGAACTCTATGTCGATCTCCCCCTCCCTAATTGTTTTTACTCCCCGTTTTCTCTGAAGAACGAGTTTTAATCACTCTTCTCCCTTTACTCATTAGAGTGCATGCATCGCTAATTTTCATCCTACCACCTTGAAGATTTTGTGAGTGCGGTCTATTTGCTCTCAGAAATTATATCTAGACTGTAACCCTTTATATCCAGGTTATCGACTTATTTTTTTCATTTTCCTATTACCCCTTGTCGATTAATTTTTTGAAAGTAAATACCGATGACCAAGACAAAGGAATTGAGTTTCACGAGGATCGAGTGTATATGTAACCCAATAAATTTGCTAAATGCTATCGATGCTAATACTGTTATGAGGAAAGAATCCACATGGCTCGCAACTAAATGTTATTAGGTTCGTACGGCTAGGAACCAAGGTAGTAAGGAATTAATTGGGGGACAACAACAACTATAATACGGTAGACAAAAGGCGTTAAGTGCCCTTACATTACTAAACCAAATTATCACGGCCGCATAAGTAGCAAAAACTTTCCCGTTCCACAAAAAATTGGAAGGTTGCACCACACTGGACCCATTGCACTGGGATATCCGTGTGCTAATAACTACAAGAGTGTCTTGTTGCTGGCGAGTGTAGTAGGATATTTATTTTATTAGGAGGACACCGTTTTGGATAATTCAACGTAGAGGCCTTAGTGGCAAATGTAGGAATTTGCTTGAACCTGTGCGGACCGTATTTAGGAGGTTTTTTTTTTTATTAAAACTAGTTGGTGCTCTAGTCACCGTCAAGATAACTGTTGAGGTATTTTAAGGGAAAGAATTTTTTTTCCCTATTTAGTTGAACAAAGTTGACTCAGACTTATAATCTCTAAAGTGTGTAAATTTAGCACTAGTTACTTACCTGGTGAAATTTCGTGTATTGTGTGGATTTCCTTTAAACCCTTTGTTCAATCTTGTGTTCATGATGATTTTGTCAGTGAACTACACTTTCAAATCTTAGTAAATATACCGTTCTTATCTTCTCTTTTTCATCCTCCTAGCCGCTTTTGTTGTTGTTTGTTCTTTTTAGTTCTAGCTCTTATTCCGACTGAGAGACCGGAGAGATTTAAGTCGGTAGATTTTACTAGAGATTTGAAGTGTACTGACAAAATCATCATGACACAATTTGAACAAAGGGTTTAAGGAAATCCACACAATACACGAAATTCACAGGTAAGTACTAGTGCAACACTCTTAGAGATTATAGTCTGAGTCTACTTTGGTTTCACTAAATAGGGAAAAATCTTTCCTTAAACATCAACGTTATCTTTGACGGTGCTAGAGCTCCAACTAGTTTTAACCTCCTAAATACGGTCCGCACGGTTCAGATTCCTAATTTGCCACTATGGCCTCTACGTTGAATATCCAAACGGTGTCCTATAATTCCTACTCACGCGGCCAACACTCTTGTAGTTATTGCACTTCACAGTGCATGGTCCAGTGTGGTGCAACCTTCATTTGTTGTGGAAGGGAAATTTTTGCTACTTATGCGGCCTTGAAATTTGGTTTAGTAATGTAAGCTCTTACGGCCTTTTGTCGTTTATGTTGTTGTTGTCATTCCTTACTACCTTGGTTTCCTAGCGTACGACCTAATACATTTAGTTGCGAGCCATGTGGATTCTTTCCTCATAAACAGTATTAGCTTCGATAGCATTAGCAATTTATTGGGTTACAATACACTCGATCCTCGTGGAACTCATTCCTTGTCTTGTCATCGGTATTTACTTCAAAATCGAATGGGGTAATGGAAATGAAATAAGTCGAATAAAGGGTTAAGTATAGACTAATTTCTGAGGCAATACGCGCACTCACAAAATCTTCAAGGTGGTGGATGAAAATACGATGCATGCACTCTAATGAGTATGGGACGAGTGTTTAAAACTCGTCTTCAGAGACGGGGAGTAAAACAATTAGGGAAGATCGACATAGAGTTCAAAATAGCTGATGAGTATGCGATTAAAGTAAATAAGATTAAGATCTTTCATGAACGAGTTTACATAGCTGATGGCGATTATCGTTGTGAATGCAAGAAACCACACAAATAACAAAGAACAAGGAATTCGATAAACCCTCAAAGGGTGCCCAACCGGGACTTCAAGAGAAACACTCTTATTTTATAAACTCATCATAACCTATTTTCCAACACCTAAACCTATTACATTTATAGGGTAAGAAAGTCAAATACAATCTTTGACTAGAGAAAGTCAAATACAATCTTTGACTTTTCAATGAAAGAAAACAAATCATTCCTAAAATTAAACTATATTAACAAAAATAATAACATTAAAAAAGATAGATTACAATTATAAATTGTATTCCCCTTCAATCTCTTGTTAAAATATTAAAACACTTGACTTCACGTGTTGATCGAAGAACTAGCGGCTAAGCCAGAGGAGTCGGAGCTCGAACATGCCCTGCATCATTCTCCTCCTCTTGAAAAAAACTCGTCCTCGAGTTTTATCCTTCCAAGTCTCAAACTCTGAAACTTTCTAACCCCCTTCGTTTCTTTAACACGGCTTCTCTTTAGAGAATCACGTTCCATCATGCCAACCATTCGATGATCTTGAAGGTGAAGTGACATCATCCTCACTCACGTGGCCGTTGCCTCAGGCGGCGACTCTACGGTTAGCTTGATTTTGGAATCCGTCTTGAATTTCCTTTACTTTTGTAAGGAGGTCTTCATTCCCTACGACACATGGTCCTCATTGGTTAGTCGAGTCGTTGCCTCGGTCGGCGAATCTACGAGCTATGTAACCAAATGGCTTTCCACGTCGCACGGATCGGGATCGTGCTAGGCGGCGTTCTACGATTACCACCCCTCGGGGGTCTTCCACGACGAACACGTCCGGCCATTCGTACCTAGCAGCTCTGATACCAAATGATGGCGATTATCGTTGTGAATGCAAGAAACCACACAAATAACAAAGAACAAGGAATTCGATAAACCCTCAAAGGGTGCCCAACCGGGACTTCAAGAGAAACACTCTTATTTTATAAACTCATCATCTAATTTTCCAACACCTAAACCTATTACATTTATAGGGTAAGAAAGTCAAATACAATCTTTGACTAGAGAAAGTCAAATACAATCTTTGACTTTCAAATAAAGAAACAAATCAATTCCTAAAATCTAAACATATCTTTAACAAAAATAATAACATTAAAAAAGATAGATTGACAATTATAAATTGTCATTTTCCCCTTCAATCTCTTCAAAATAATTAAACACTTGACTTCACGTGTTGACCGAAGAACCGACGGCTAAGCCAGAGGAGTTGGAGCTCGAACATGCCCTGCATCATTCTCCTCCTCTTGAAAAAAACTCGTCCTCGAGTTTTATCCTTCCAAGTCTCAAACTCTGAAACTTTCTAACCCCCCTTCGTTTCTTTAACACGGCTTCTCTTTAGAGAATCACGTTCTCATTGCCAAACCATTCGATGATCTTTGAAGATAAAAAAAAAAACGGTGAAAGTGACATCATCCTCACTCACGTGGCCGTTGCCTCAGGCGGCGACTCTACGGTTAGCTTGATTTTGGAATCCGTCTTGAATTTCCTTTACTTTTGTAAGGAGGTCTTCATTCCCTACGACACATGGTCCTCATTGGTTAGTCGAGTCGTTGCCTCGGTCGGCGAATCTACGAGCTATGTAACCAAATGGCTTTCCACGTCGCACGGATCGGGATCGTTGCCTCAGGCGGCGTTCTACGATTACCACCCCTCGAGGGTCTTCCACGACGAACACGTCCGGCCATTCGTACCTAGCAGCTCTGATACCAAATGATGGCGATTATCGTTGTGAATGCAAGAAACCACACAAATAACAAAGAACAAGGAATTCGATAAACCCTCAAAGGGTGCCCAACCGGGACTTCAAGAGAAACACTCTTATTTTATAAACTCATCATAACCTCTTTCCAACACCTAAACCTATTACATTTATAGGGTAAGAAAGTCAAATACAATCTTTGACTAGAGAAAGTCAAATACAATCTTTGACTTTTCAAATAAAGAAACAAATCAATTCCTAAAATCTAAACATATCTTTAACAAAAATAATAACATTAAAAAAGATAGATTGACAATTATAAATTGTCATTTTCCCCTTCAATCTCTTCAAAATAATTAAACACTTGACTTCACGTGTTGACCGAAGAACCGACGGCTAAGCCAGAGGAGTTGGAGCTCGAACATAACCTGCATCAATAGCAATTACCATATTAAACCTCCAGTTACAAGTCCCGCCCATACAAGACTTGTGAAACTTAGATTCATACATAATTCCATGTAAACATAACCGTGTCGGGTTTCGCGTAATACGATATTGTATAAGGTTATGAATAATAAGTTCAAGACCATTGCATCGCTCACAATGTCTTAGACAAATTTTAGAGACCATTGTGTCATCCACAATGTCTTAGAAAAGTTTAATATTTATATAGACAACTTCCATATAAGTAAATAGAGGAATAAACGTAAGGCGAACGTAAACCGCGGAGAAGAGATAACCGCAAAGAAAAGATAACCTCAGAGAAAAGATAACCGCAGAGAAAAGATAAGCGTAAGCTCATAGCAAAAACACGTATAAGGCACACATAAAAGCACGTAAGGATCACATACTGGTTATAGTCCAGACCTAGATATTCTACCTAGATATCTACCTGGTTCTCTATAACCTTGGCTCTGATACCAATCTGTCACACCCCCAGACGGGGCCTGGACGGAATACGTGTCCGAGGGCGTGACGTCATCATAATCCGAACACAAGGCACAAGAGAACGACCACTAATGGACGTTTTGAAAATCATAACTCGTTGCATTGTTTAAAAATAAATAAGTTTTACAATATTTAAAGGAAATTAAACATTTGCAGAAGCGTAAGTAAAATGTAGCGGAAGCATAATTTGGTTTTCAAAAGACAACGAGTATGATATTTTGATAAGTCTTGAAAGAGTATCATATTGCACGTAGACTGCCAATAGGCTCATCAGAAGTCCAAAGATAAGCACCTGAGAAAAACAAGCTAAGACGGGTCAAACATAAAGTGAGTTAATTCATAGGTTAAGTTAACAACATATATTGATGGACCAAAACGTTTAGTGAATAACAGCTTCATCAAAGTTTACGTAAATCATTTATAATCAGAAACGTTCAACACAAAGTAGTGGGGCCCACAGTTTACAGTACGCACGTGACCGTTATAGGAGATATAACTTCACGTACAAAGCACATGCGACTATTATAACGGATACAATATCGCATGAAAAGTGTATACTGTTGCGCTAAGCTCATGACACCGAAGCTAATTAGTCAACAGGGCATGCTTCTTCCTGTTGCATAGTATTCCTGCCCTAAACCGGTGTCCCAAACCAAAGACCACCATAATGTACAATCGACATGACATATATCCGTTTGTTCTTCGTTAAGTGGAACCAAAGCGGATAGGGATAATTAGTCCCAATAGATCTATTTATTCACTCGCGCTCCCTCAACCGGTCCTCCGGTCGAGAAATTAACAGTTCATGATAATTCGGGCAGTAGTTCGTGGTTTGTTAAGCAAACTTAGGCAACACGTAAATAGGAGATGGTAACTGAAAACACTTGTGTCCAATGAAGAAATAACCATTTTATTCATAACAACTTTAAGTACTTAATCCCATAAGTAGAAAGAGTGTGATATCAATCAAGTAACCAAGTTTGTAATTAGTGTGTAAACGAGTTGGAAATTCGGTAACGTAAACAAGTTTGTAAACGAGCATGTTTCTCACCCCAAAAGATAATAAAACATTTATTCAAAACGAGTAAAATGTGGGGCTATGAACTCACCTTGATGTTGCAGAGCAACTAGCAGAAATGCAAATAATAAGCACAGCACAAACGGAGAACAGAATGGCTCGACCAAGAAGATGCAGCTTAACTTAACGGCTAAGACCCATTAGCTTGGGTTGATGAATTTGGGGTTTACCGATGGATGAGTACATCAACGCGACTCGTTGATAAGGGATTTGGATTTCAAGTTGGATGAGTTTGGTGGTTGGTTAAATAAAATAAATCGAAAAGAAAACGCAAGGTATGTAATATATTCCGTATATATTACATATAAAAGAAACAATTATATAATTCATATGGTGAATTATATAATAAAAACAAACAACCAAAAGAATAAGTTGCAATTTATAATACTTTACAAGTATTATATAAGAAATGTGATTAAAATAACGGTAATAATATAATTCGACACTTTTTCAAAAGTCACCAATTAAATTAATAAAAAGTTCTTGCGTAAAAGTAAATACACGTTTTAAAGTTACGAGTTAGGTAAATGACGTTTTAAAGACTTTACAAAAGTTATACTTGGGAATTATAAAACAATATTTTATAATTTAGTATTTCGTTTCCTCGACGGATTTTAGTTAAACTAATTGTCTCGTTTGTAAAAGTATAGTTTCTGTTTATTTACCGGGTTATTGAATAATTACACTTTAATAAATCTTAAAATTATATAACTTTGTCATTTTTATCGGGTTTCTAAAATAATAGGGATTTTAATGAAAATACTAAGTATACAAATTTTTGTAAATTTCGGCATGACCTAATCGTTTATATGACGTTTCCCATATTTATAAAATTCAACGTTTCCCCCTTAATCCAATAAATGTTGCAAATATCCGCGTGTTTTTAATTTGTATAACTAGACGAGGCCGAAAAATAATGAATATAAGCAATACCAAACACACCCTTATAGGGCTGCCCAAAACCAAACACCCTATATGGGCAGCCTTAAACCCATATCCAAACACCCCTTTAGGGTCGTAAAACGCAGAAACAAACGCCCCTTAGGGCTGTTAATACGCCGAAACAAACACCCTCGAGATTAAGTCATCAAACAAAACAAAGAAAAATAAAATAACTTTAATAAACAAAACCATTTTTTTATAACTTGTCATTAGTTTTTATTTACAACCTATTTAACCATCCAAACTTATAAATAAATAAAATGAGGTGGAGGTGGTGGTATGCGGCTGCTGCGGAGGCCGGAGTGGTGAGGGTGGTGGTGCGTGTTGGAGGCAGTGGGTGTGAAGGTGATGTTGGTGGTAGTGCGTCGGCGGTTGTTGTTGGTTTCAGTGGTGATGGCAGCAGTGGTGTTGTAGTGGTGCGTGGGATGGTGATGGTGGCAGCGGGGTGATGATGGTGGTGGAGTTATGGTGTCCGCTGTGGTGGTGTTGATGGCGAGTGTGGGGTGGCAGCGGCGGTTGGATGGTTGGGGTGGTGCGAGAGTGGAGTGGAGGTGGCTGCGATGGTGATGTTGGTGGCGTATGGTGGTGAAGAGAGTGGCGACGTGGCGGTTGTGGGGTGGCTGGGGACGCGGCGCAGCAGCAAGGTGGTGGCGTGGAGGCGAGTGAGTTGGTGGATCGGGTAGATCGGGTGAGGAGGAACATAATTGGTCTTGGCCGGAAGACTCACCGGAAAACTTTTCCGGTGGCCGGCGGCGGCGACCGGCGGGAAGGGTGGCCGGATTTTTGGGGAAGATGGAGGAGGGAGAGAGAGAGTTATAAGTGTGGTGTGTGTGTTTTATTTTTGTATAAATGAAATAAAATGATATAATTTTATATATATAATAAAAGTTTTAAAAATTTTGAATAGTTGTTAATAGTTGAGGGGTTATTGTGTAACTTTTTAGTATAGTTTTGATAATTATCAGTTCGGGACTCGTTTGAGCGACTTAACGGATGAATCAACGCACGAAACTTGCGCCATTGTTTTCCAAATCATTTTTCTGATAAAAATGAGTATTTACATGACTTATTTTATAAATGTTTTTATAAACTTATTTAAAAATCATTATTATTTATTTGGTACCATTTGGTCTCACGGGTAACTTTTGTCCGTAAAATAAGACCTTACTTTATATATTCACGTTTTTAACGAATGTTTCTGAAATAAAATGCTAAATAATTTATTAAATATTTTTATTTAATAAAAAGTGAAAATAAAATTTTAAATTATTTTCTTGTGTCGGTACGCGTTGTTTTCAAAACTTTGCGAGGCTGTTTTAGTCATTTTCTGCTTGGTTTCGTGTCTCGGGCAAAACTAAAAAGTTGTCCGGAATGTCATTTTACATTAAATTGCTTTAGAGTCCGAGTCGTGAAAACGTGATTTAGCGGGTCATTTTTGATAAATCAATTTTAGGAACAAAATATATATTCTCGTTTTCAAGTCAAATAAGTTAGAAAATAAATTTGCAAATGAGCGATAATAATCGAAATTATGATTTATTATTTAAAAACGTTTCAAAAATTTTACCGGCTACGCGGTAATCGTTTTTATGTGACCGTAAAAGGTCAAAAAGTCAAAAGTCAAGTCGGAACCAAAAAGTCAAAGGGTGAAATAGTAATTTAAAATATCAAAAATTGCGGGGTGTGACAGGTATCAAATAAAATTTACGGTTAATCACATAGAAGCACAAATAAGCAATAGGAGCACAAATTTACGGTATCAAACATTGCGTGGGTGTGACAGGTATCAAAAGGAAATAAGCAAAACAGCTTAACAATCTATCAAAATAAGCTATAGGAGCACAAATGAGCTTATGACATAAGCTGAATAAGCCAAGAAGAAAAATAAGCAGTCTCTAAACTAAGCCTAAGCAAAAACAGTCAAAGGGGGTCTTTTAGCTTAAAAATAAGCTATCTAAAAAACTTTTTAAGGGCTGAAATTGAAAGGGCTTATCAAAGAGCTTATGGAATCTTAAAATAAGCCAAATCCTAGCACTTAAGTACACTAAAAAGCTAAGAAAAAGAGCTTAAAAGTCACCCCTAGCACCAGGGGAGACTTATGCTAACACAAGGGCTTATTTGACAGCTTTTTAAAAGCTGTCAAATAAGCTTAAAATTAAAAGATAAGTTAAAACAGCTTAATAACACCAAGAAGTGGACTTGTGCACAAATTTTTGACCTCTAAAAGCCATTTAATACTGCTGAATTTTGAGAATGAAAATGGGACTTTTTGCAAAAAAAATGCACACTTAACTTTGGTGGATTTGACTTAACAAAGTCAAATGACCAAAGGGGTTTTTAACAACTTGTTTTACTTACACAAAAACACAGCTTTTTGAACTAAAACTCAAAATTACAAGAGCTTATGAATATAAGCTCTTGTAGTTTTTTAAAACACTACAGTTTCAAAGATGATTTAGAAAACTTTTGAAAAACAATTTTCAAACTTAAAAACTTTTAAAAACAGCTTCAAGGAAGCTTAACACTTAACCTAAATCTAACTTGATTACTACAACCCATACCAAAAACATTTTTGACCCGATTTTAGTGTTTACCCAAACACCCCTTTAATATTTGAAAAGTGATTTTAAGAACCTATAAAAGCTAAGTAAACTAAACTTTTTAAAAGATTACTACTACTTGAGCAATTTTAAACAATAAAAAGATAAAAAGCAAATCAAATAAGCACTTAAATAGAGATGATAAGCTAAGACAGAATACTACTTATGACAGTTTTTGATCAAATGGCATAAAAATGAAATGAAAAGCACTAACAAGCATACTTTAGCATAAATACACACTAATAAGCATAAAAACAGTAATAAGCTAAAAAATAAGCTAATAAGCACTTGCTACAGTAACTTTTAAGCAAAATTTAAAAGGATTTGTACCTTTAACCCTTGCTCAAAACAGGGTTCTTGGAACCTAATAAGCTCTAAATTCCTACCCCACAGCTTATAAATAAGCTTAAACTAAGCTAAAACCAATAAGCCATCCAATTCTGCTTATTCATCCACACTTGATCACACATACAGTGGCTTTTACTCTTTCTTTTTTTTGAATTTTTCTTAAGCCCGCGCTCGTCCCTACAAAAACCAGGCAAGAATGCTCATACGATTTTGCTTAAAGGAAGCTCTTTACAAAGTTTTAAGAGCACTCTCTTGGTAACCCTTCTAGAACACATTTACTGGACATTTCATTAATTGTGAAATACAAGTACATAAAGGAATTTTACTGAAAACTAAAACTTTAAACTCTAAAAAACTACAATTAAACTACATAAAAACTACTACGGCCTCAAGGGCTTTACAAAGCTTTAAATAGTAGAATACGACTAGGGCTTTGCACTTCTTTGTCTTCATGCTGATGTGCTTGTTTGTAGACACACAAACACAAGTGTGTTTGTTGTGAGTGTGCAAGTCAATGATCATGGCTTTGGTTTTTCTTGGCCTCCAAGCCGAAACTTCTCAACCATTGATAAACTTTGGTGGGGGTTTGGATTGCCAACATGGCAATCCCATGTGGGTATGTGGGGTTTAAGATTGTGAGAGGTTTGGATGTTTGTGGGAAGTCAACCAATGTGGAAAATGACAGTTTGTGTGGGGTTAGGGATTTGGCGGGAAACCACTTGGGAGAGATATACAGTGATTTTGAACGTTGGGGGTGAAGTTTGTGGGTTTCTTTCGTTGTTCCCAGCCGTATAAGCTTTGGCCACATTCTGCCCACTAGTATTTTGCCTCTTGAACAGTAGTTGCTGTCTACGGTTATCCCTTAGGTTACTTTCCATCCTCCTCTTATTCTCAGCACTCCTTGCAGCATAACCCTGGACCTTCTTGTTCATCAATTGGTTAGCAATGCGTATAGCATCCTAGAGTCTGGCTGGATTCGTAGCAATTACATTCCCTTGAATGTTGTCCGGTAAACCTCCAATAAACCTTTCCACTTTGTCTTCTTCATCAGGGACCATTCTAGTACACAACAAAATCAACTCCTGAAACCTTTGAGTGTAAGCAGTCAAGTCGTTTCCTTTCACGGTCAAATTCCACAATTCAGTTTCCATCTTTTAGATTTCATTCCTTGGACAGTACACTTCTGTCATCAACTTCATTAGTTCAACCTAATTCATGGCATATGCCGCCTCAACACCAATGGTTCTCTTATGAGAGTTCCACCAGGTCAAAGCACTGTCCTGCAGTGTGCATGTAGCATATTTCACTTGATACTTCGGTGGACAATTACTGATATTGAACACAGTCTCCATCTTCTCAAACCAGCGGGTCAATCCGACAACGCCTTCGGTTCCTAAGAAATTATGTGGCTTGCACTTCAAGAAGTCTTGAAAAGTGCACTCTTGAGCCACTGGCATGAAACCTCTATAGTTTATATCATGATTCCCATTCCTATGTCCATTTCCTCCATTTCTGTTTTCTCCGTTTCCTCCATTTCCATTTCCTCCGTTACCTCCATTTCCATTTCCTCCGTTACCTCCATTTCCACCTTCTTGTTCATCCCCATTCTCATTCATGGGTTCAAGGTTCATCACGGCTTCACGAGCCTCCATCTCTTCAGCTACTCGGCGGGTAACCAATTCTTTAACCTCCTCATGAGTCATAGACGCTCCAGATCGTGTGTTAGGCATCTTCCTACAACACAACAATATAACGCTTGGTAAGATTTCTAGGTGATGTGAGATCACTAACGGTGTTACATAAAATTTACGGTTAATCACATAGAAAATACACAATCAAAATACATATTCACGGAAATCCCATAATGCATGACGCAAGAGCGTAAGTAGATCAAATCATGACATCATATCATAGATAAATATCAATTTCATATCATCAAACATTAGTGATTACATCACAACGTTTCAAAATACAGAAAATGCGAGTTCTAACACTACGGTCATCACTAAACGCTACTACTCAATGCTGCAATACTAACGAACATCTCTAAGAATAGTAGCCCATGTGCTTCCTAGCACACGCCTTAAGTCTGCCAACTCTCACTCGATCATAAAATCGAAGTCGTCGCATCTGCCTCAACTCTCTCTGCATACATGACATGTCGCGCTGGAGTCGGTCAACTCTTTGACTCTCAACACTCACGGTGTCTCTAAGCCTCTTGTTATCCCTCCCCAACTTAGCAATCCTTTCAGTCAAAGCAATAACTGCCGACTCAACCCCAACCATCCTATGTCCCTGCTCTCTCTAAACCCCCTCAATAGCCTATATACGATAGACTGAGATAGCCTGAGTGTGATCATGGAACCTCTGAACCAAATCTCCTAATGTCTCATACGTAACCTCTACTGCTCCCTTTTGAGCAGGCTCGGGAATATCCTCTGGCATCACAGGATGCGTAACCCTCTCAACTCTGACCTCAACCGAGCCTCTCATACCCGTCTATGTCTCATCTCGATCAACAGCCTCAACTACAACTCTAGCATCAATCCCTCTATCCCTAAGAGCATCTGCGTACGCAATACACTCGTCAATCTTTTCCTGAATCTCTGGATCAATATCCTGCTCTAAATGAGGCTCATTACTAACCCTGACAATAGCATCACCCCTCAAACTAAGCTCTCTATGATCAACCTCTACATCTGCTAGATAACCAGAATCCTTAACTCTCTTAGGCGATGGTATCAAATCTGCACGGACAGGAGATAAAGCTCCGGATATCGGTGATAATGTAGGTACAGATGTCATAGGGGACCTACATCTCTTGTGAGATGGCCCCGCAGAAGTACTCGGTAAATTTGGTGAAGAATGATCTGACAATGAGTGTCTCGAAGAAGGATCAGATGAAGCATCCGAATGAAAATCTGATGATGCCTCTGATGACGAATCTGAAGAACAATAATCGGCAGAATGTCTCATAGCAAGAAGATGAGTGGGTAACGGTCCAACCCTCTTCCTCGCAGTCATCATGTGTACCGGCCCATTAAGATGGTAGCAGTACGGCCAACCATGAGGAATAGGCTGTCCAGGTGATAGAATCATAACCCGACGACGAGGTATGATAGGTGATCTCTTGGTAGAAGCAGTAATCTCAGTGAAAGGCGTATCATGGGTAGGTGATGGTGGTGTATCTGGTGTATCAATGTCTGTGGTGTCATCATCCGATGATAAAAATGGTGAGATAGCTGGTAATGGTGGTACATGGTCAGATGATGGATCCTCATATGGATCAGACTCTGAATCAGATGCATGTGAGTAATCAGGAGAAGCTGGTGTATAGTCTGGGGATGGTGGTATAGTGGGTGCTATGATAGGTGTCTCTGTGGGTATCACTGGTGTGTCAGTCTGAGTAGCAGGTGGAGTAATCACTGGTGTGGTGTCAGGAATAGTAGTAGGGATAGTACCGAACAAGATCACTCGTCCAGCAGGTGTCCCCACGCTATCCTCTGATGAATCCGAAGAAATCGAGATAACTGAAATAGCCATAACCTGCACAAGCAAAGTTCATATAAATCATCTTTATATCAACCATGCATGATGCAAAAATATGAATGGGTGAATGGGTAACTGGATGAATGTAAAATGAATGAATGAATGAGTCATCGAGCACGTCATGATAGGATGAAATAAAAAATACTTAGAAATATTAGATTTATTTAGTATTTAATACATATATATTATTTAGGTAGTACTTAGTTATGTATACGTACTATGTAAGGTCACGTAAGGCACATAATCATGTAGGATCACATACTGGTTATAGTCCAGACCTAGTTTATACTACCTGGTTCTCTATAACCTTGGCTCTTGATACCAAACTGTCACACCCCCAGACGGGGCCTGGACGGAATACGTGTCCGGAGGCGTGACTTTATTGAGCATCTCAAGTACAAAGCATAAAGAACGACCTCTAAGGGTACGTTTTGAAAAATAAACACCGTTGCAAAGTTTTAAAATAATAATAATAAGTTTTACATCGATTAAATTTAAAAGATTCAAAGTTAAAATGCGGAAGCTTAAATAAGTTCAACAACGGTATTTAAAGACATAGATAAATCTCTGGTAAACCGGTACAGGCAAATAGACTTCACATAAGTCAATCAACAGCATCCATGCTAAGCACCTGAGAAAAACATGCTTAAAACGTCAACATAAAGTTGAGTGAATTCATAGGTTTAGTTCAAACGTTGTTATAGTGGACCACAAGATATCAAAACGTATGCGACAGTTATAACAGATACAACTTCACATAAAAAGTATTTACGTTGCACTAAGCTCATGACACTGAAGCTAATTACGCAAGATAGCATGTACATTGCTATAAGTATTTGTTTGCCCTTCCAGATGTCTGACCAAAGACAACCTAACCAGTGCGACATGACATATATCTGTTTATCGGGCGCCCCGTGGGTAGTGAGCGCTACTCACCCGGATAGGGATAATTAGTCCCAATAGATCTATTTATTCATTCGCGCTCCCTCGATCGGTCCTCTAATCATGAGATTGACAGTTCATGATAGTTCGGGCAGTAGTGGTCTAAAAGCTACTTAGGCAACACGTAAACAAGGAAAATCTCACGTAAAGTACTTGTGTCCAGTTTTAAAAACAATCAATGTTTCTCACCCCAAGTTATAAAACATTTAGTCAAAACGAGTAAAAGAGTGGGGCTATGAACTCACCTTATACGGGTAGTGGATCAAAAGGAATCAATCAAGTGAAAATGAATCTCACGGTTCTAGCGACAACCTATCATATAGTCGTCGTTTAAGAATGATGTACAACGAATAACGCTTAACGCAAGAACTGATCATCCGAGCACGAGTAGACACGGCGTATCCCTTTTTAAAACGTACTTTCGAAAGTTATAAGTTTTGACAAGTCTCGACGTTTTGAAACATCTTCAAAAATATTTCGTCTTTTAGTGTATTTCGTCTTTTAGTGTATTTCGTCTTTTAGTGTATTTCGTCTTTTAGTGTCCCGACACATCAACGTTGACTCAATAACTAAAAATGTTGACCTAAACTCGACACTTACGTTTTTCTACATTTTATCATAAGTTTGATAATAAAAGTATATTTTCGACGCTTTTATAAAGTTTACGAAATTTCGGCATGACCTTTCTAAAAATATCGACTTTCCATTTTTATCAACCTCGACTCGTGAAAATATCCGTTTTACAAAGTACATCTTTTATTGACTCGAAAGAATATCCGATCTATTTTCGACAACACCTCAAATATCGCAACAAATCCGTTCTAAACCTAAACCTCTTCGACATTCAATTTACGCTTCCAACAAATCCAACATCTAACTTAATCTCTTCGCCAACAATATTTAAACTTAATATACGATAAATCTTAAATAAACGATATAGCCGTAGTGATAACAATATATATATCAAAATAGTCACAACGAACTTTTATGCACAAAAGTACAACTACTTTTTATGTTCTTCCATTTATAAACAAAAAGATTAAACTTAGAGACTTGTAGTTTTATAGAAAAATAGATAATGATTTTCACAACGATCCGCTTTGTACACCTTGTTCGGAATGATCATACGAATGCAAAAGTACAACTTATTTATGAAAAAGTAAAGATGACTTACAAAGAAACACGACGAAAGGTGGATAGAAACTAAGAACAACCCAAGCGTTGTTTTATAAAATACCCGGATGAAATAACAATCAACTCGAACAATATATCTTCAAATGGTTGATCAAAGATTAGAAACAATGGATGTATGTGTGTTTGGTGGTGCGTCCGAACCAAGAAGAAAGAAAAGAAAGAGTAGTGTGTGTGTGGAAGTGATGGCAAATGAAATATGGTGATATGTTTATAAACAAAATTTTAAACTTGGAATCCATGTGGGTGTGTGTGTGTGTTCGGTGGCAAGGACAAGCACAAAGGGGACCAAAATGGTCTCCCAATGAGACTTGAGCAAGGACTAAGCATGCACCAATTTGTAGGAAACTTGTCCCATTGATTTTCAAGTTCAAATGGCATCCTAGGGGTGCCTTGGTGTGGGTTTCGGACGAGTATAAGGCAAGGGGGACCAAAAATATTTTTCCCACTTTCTAGGATAGTTAGTGCTAGTTGATGAATTAATTTCCAAGCATGCATGCACAACAAAGTATAGATTAGAAACGCGTAGCACGTAAATAACGAAACGAGTAACGGTAACACGGAAAATTACGAAATTTTAAATATTGCTTTAAAACATAAAAACACGGCTATTGCCAAAATACTACAACGTTTGGTGCCCTGGTTCGCTTCTGTTGATGATTCTTAGATAATAACGGAACAACTTCCCGGTTAAACGGTAAAGCTAAACGAAACATTTAAAAATTTAAATTTTCTACACGGAAACGGCTAATTTACTAAACGGAAATTCTCGGGTTGTCACACCATCATCCTTGATTGTAAGATAGTGTTGAAACTTTAGCTTGGAGAGAGACTTGTGTTGTGAGAGGAAGTGATTGATGATGACTTTGGTGCATTAGGGGAATGACATATTCTCATGTCTTGATTTTCTCTCCTTCTTGTGATCAATATGGAAAGCAAAATCTTCCCAAATCAGCTCAGGATAGTTGACATTTTCTCTGTAGAATATTCCCCATAGTATGTCAATTCTATATTTTCTCAGTCTGTCATTGCTTGCAGTCTTCCTAGAGAGACACTTGTTGATAACGGCTGCCAGAGTTCTCCATGACTGATGCATGTGATCCACATACATGTTGGTATACTTGTGTAGTAGACCTTTTTAGCCAAGGTCGATGAGGAAGGTGAGGGTAGCATCATCATCTTGAACCTCGGTGAATTCTTCACCTTCATCTCTTGGACATATATCCAGAATCTTTCTAAAGACTTCAGCATCGACAATGCACTTCTTGTTGGCCAAAAGAAATTTATAAGATTCTGAGTCTTTGACCTTCTTGATAATGTACCAGAATTGTTGCATAAATATTTCAGGGACTTTCATAGAGATAGTGAAAGCCTTGAATCACGTAGAGTTCTTGATCACATCTATGACAACTTGGAATGTTTCTTCCTTCTGAGGCACAGTGGTTTCCAGTCTAACATTGGTAGGACTTATCTTGACCCTTTCAGTAGATGGAACCCATTTCTCATCACGAGCAGTCACTTGTTGAATTTATTGTGGATTCATGATTCTGCTTAAGAATTAACCAATACAATTTATATACACTACAAATACATTTTTACTAACTTATTTGGTTATCCTTGATGATTTGATTGATTTAGAAATATGCTATGTTTAGGTTTCATTCAAACATGTTCATATTAATACACTCTAAGAATAAAGTCAACTAAGGTCAATAGTCAAAGTCAACAGACAAAGGTCAACTAGACATCTCCAAGAGAGCTTAGGACACACATTCAATTAGAGGGCAAACAATACATATTCAAACATGGCAAGCTACGAAATATGACACCATAAACAAGTATTACACAAATTTTAAATTTTTTGGGCAGAGTTTCCTTTTATATTTTGACATATTTCGCTTGAATTGTGACCTGTCATGTTTCACACAGTTTAGGTAATAAACATGTATCGCATGGTTTAGGTAATAAACATATTTCGCACGGTTTATGTGTTAAACATATTTCGCACAGATTATATGTTAAACATATTTCGCACAGATAGAACCTAACATGTTTCGCATGGCCTGCATGTTTCGCACAGATTATACACAACATATTTTGCATGCTTCCAAGATTTCTAACTTAGATTCTACTAATAAAAAACCTTCAAGAATTCTTTACACATGTCATCACAAATCTTTCAGAATCACTTTAGAATCAATAAACAAGCTTTAAACACCATTTAGAGCACGAATGTGTAAATTTGACTACTTTTAAGGGTGACACTTAAGGCAATCGCACTAAACAGCATCAAGGAGGTCAATGTCATGCATTAAAGGACCAAATACAGTTAACCCAGACACTTAGCATATCACACGAACATCTTTTATACCAAGTTTTGAATTTTCGCACCTACTAACTAACTTTTCCAAGCAAAAGATAGCCTAAGACACTAAATTCAGATAAAATGACATAAGAATGCACACATGAAGCAAGTAAACATAAATTCACAAATAGATAAACATGGCATACATGTTTCGCACAATTCATCCCACAGAAAGCCTTATATCTCATAAATACGATCGAGTTATCAAAAACTACTATACCATAGGCTTAGTCGCACCCTAATGAACAAAACCCCTCAACCAATTTGAAGAAAAACTCAACTTTTTAACTTATGAACCCTAAATCGTTTTCTAATGATTTTTTTACTATAAAGGGAGTTTTACTGAAATTAGTTTTAACAAGGTGATGTTATTGTAACATCCCGCTCCGATAATGAGACAAGAGTTACGTTATGGTGTCATATCAGAACATATAAACGCAAGCGGAAGACTTTATTAATTAAAAATACTAAGTCATGAAACAAAATGACTTCCAAAAGTATTAAATTCCAAACAAAAGGGGTCTAAATGAAAAAATTCAAAAGATAAAGGTCTTCCAAACATTATTCAAAAGATAAAGGTTCACTAAGGTAGGTCTTCTACTCTTCCTACACACATCTCTCATTTCCCAGCTTCCCGCTTAATACCTGCCGCAGGAAAAGAAAACGCGGCTGAGCTAACGCTCAGTGAACAGATATAATATATAACAAAAGAAAATGAAACAAACGGATAACGAACGGATCACGAGAACCTGCCAAACAACTGTCATACGAATATAGTGCAATGAATAGGAATCAAGAATGATCAAAGGAATAAGATTACAGAACAAACACAGGAATGCCTACGAGCTCAAATAAATGTCTAAACATGAATCATGAATAGACCCTAAACGAATATTTCCACATAGCCATACAGTCAAATGTACACAGGTGGATCAGACCTGATGTACCAAATGTGATATGAGGTGTATTGCACACACTCACCATTCACCTAAACAAAATGAAACGAAGTACCTAGGATGCATCCATACGCTCCCTGCAAAACAAAGTCATATCCAGATACACAAGCACTAATGGCGAGTGTACAATCATATATAATCAAATCATAATAAGTGCACATACAAAAGGGAACGCCGTGGACCAATCATACCGCCACAGATAGTGTCATGCCATTGGTGCATCAATGACATGGTCATGGTACCTCCATGACTAGATACAAATAGCTCGGGCAAAGAGATATGAAAAAGATAACAATGATCAAGTTTCAAATATTCCAAATATAGAAACGAATCCAATAGCATATCCCAAATAAGAACCAACAGATTCATACAATCGAATATTGAATCAAACGAATTGTCAACATCAAACGAGTCATGATTATGGATAGAAAATCAACGGAATATCAATGAATATCAAATAAATCAAGTAGCCAAACAAATGAGAATGAAGTGTCCTTACTAAAAGGATGGAATATATGTATGAATAACGGAACGGACTAACACCCAAAAACTATACTTCCCGACCTTGAAAAATTACAAACTCAATTGTTCCAGAAACTAGACTCATTGAACTTAATCATAAAATCAAGAATCATGTTAAAATCTATTTTTATGAACAAGTTATACCTCGTTGATCATGACCTAATTTTCTGCCAAGAATTTTAATCAACAAAAACCCTAATCATCCCCATTAATTAACATCCTAGGGTTTCAAAACTTGTAGTTTTTCATTAATACCACTTTTAATGATTGTCTTAGGGTTCATAACATATAATAAAATCATATTCAAAAGATTAATTCATGAAGACATTGATAAAACGTTTACACAAGATTAACTCCTTATAAATCATGATTTTATGCGAAAACTTAATTAAGTAATCATGGTGACCAAAAGAAAAACATAAAGACAAGATGATTTCCAATGAATGATGGAGGAGAGTAGAAGAACACAATCAAAACACCAAAATCACACCAAAGAATGGAGAAGTAATGCACACCAAAGCACCAAAAACCTTCAAAAACACCATAGAACACCTATACCTTCTTCTTCCTTGCAACTTCTATGGATGAACACACACAATTATTGAGAGAATTTTTTATGAAAATGGTGAGAATGAGGATGCAACGGCTGGCCATAGAGAGGTTTTATAGGGGAAGGGAGACAAAATAACTTGTTGGAAAATTAAGAGATACTTTCTAAATTTTTCACACTTCTTTCCCTTGATAAATGTTTTATCAAAATTAAATGATTCTTGTTTTATTTCCTTCCAAAAATTCGGCCATATGGATGAGAACAAGGGGGGACAAAAATAAATTTTCATCTTTTAGGAAGATTACAAAAATATTTGACAAAACATTTTATACTTATCTCTTAAAATATGATTTAAACAAAATTGGAAAGTAAATAATCTACATAACAAAATCACAAAATTTATTTTATTTATTTATATAGGGGCCGACCATATATGTAATTTTTATAAGTTTTATATTTTTTTTTCTAAATTTAAATACCTTATATTATATTTCCAATATTTCCAAAAATCATAACCTAAGGTTTTTATTTCCAAATTCTTTTATTTAAACTTTAGGTTATATTCAAAATTGACAAAATAAAATGACATTCAAATTTTTGGGTTTTACAGTTATGGAGTAACTAGCCGTATTAGAGTGTACCTTTTAGCTTGAAAACATGATTTAAGTTTTGAATACGAGGCGTGCAATTTATGTTAGACAGGGAATTGGGAGTGTTTGGATTGTGTAAAGTAATTGTGTTGAGAGAAATGTGTAGACAATTTAATATAACCGGCCAAGTATAGAGAAATGGCAAGAATGGTCCTTGTACTTTATATCTTCTTCTATTTTCCTTTTAACCTTAGTTTTAGGTATAACCAAGTTATAGAAATAGCATATTTAGCCCCTAAAGACGCAAACCTAGTATTTGGGTCCTTTATTTTGTCATTTAGCCCTTAAAAGTTAAAACTAATAACATCTTAAGCCCTTTTTGAGTTAAAACTGATATTAACTCCCCTTTAATTGATGATTCGTTATAGTTAAAACCTTTTTCCATTTATTTCGAGATGACTTTTTTGAAAGAATTTGACTATTTCTCCCCCTTAAAAAAATGTCTCATTTTCTATTTAAAGAGCTGTAGACATTGTTTGAGCGATATAAAATTCTTTTAAAATCTATTTTTAAGAGAAACTCATATGTTAAATTTTTTTTAAAACAACACCAATAAAAACAAGATTTCTCTCGTTTTACATAAATAAATGCACTGACACGTACACTCATTTGATTAGAAAGCATGGGTTGTGTTGCAAAGTAAACACAAGCCTTTGAATGAATATGAAGTAATTCATTCCCGAGAAAATTAATTTCCCGTTGTGAGGTCAAGTTTTTTTGGCAAAATACTTGCCTTTAAATTGAAGACCAGGTTGCTATCTGAAAATAATAGCCAACCATTGACATGTTTTAAAATCCTTTATAACTTCGCTCGAACTTCATTTACAGCCTCGTATCATTATTAAATGACATTTCTAAGGCCGTAAATGTTATTAATTTTCAGAAGACATGTCATTTGAATCATATTTTTGGATTTTATTATTTTTTTAATTTTCTGTTTTCTTTTTGTAGGTTTTATATTTTTGTATTTTCTTTTTGAAATGTGTTATAAAATGAAAAATCTTTTTGGGTTTTTATATTTTCTTATATACATATGATACAGAGGATATGTGAAGAGTTACCACCATTACTCTTCCTCTTCGTCTGCCATCTTTTTCAGAGTCTCAAGGGACATGCTTTGCATTCCAAGCTTTTTGATGAGAAATTCAAGTCGTTCTCGTGCTAAAGGCTTGGTGAAAATGTCTGCCAACTGATGCTCTGTTCTAACAAAATACAACTCAACCACCCAGTTTTCCACTTGCTCTTTGATGAAGTGATGTCTGATGTTAATGTGCTTGGATCGGGCGTGTTGGATGTTGTTGCAACATAAAGCAATGGCACTATTATTATCACAATACAGTGGTATTTTGTTGAATACAAGGCCATAGTCCGTCAGTTTTGATCGCATCCAAAGTATTTGAGCACAACATCCGGATAGGGCGATGTATTCAGTTTCTGTATTGGATATGGCCATGCTCTTCTGTTTCTTTGACGACCAACTCACTACTCTGTCACCCAATAGTTGCATACTTACATACGTACTTTTTCTAGTATCTTGACAACCCGTATGGTCAGCATCTGTAAAAGCTATTAGAGCAATGCAAGAATCCTTCGAATTCCACAGACCCATATTTATGGTTCCTCTTAGGTATCGAAAGATTCGCTTAACCGCATGAAAGTGCTTTTCGATAGGCTTTGCCTGATACCGGGCACACATGCACACATCAAATACAAGGTCTGGTCTACTGGATGTGAGATACATAAGGGTGCCAATCATTCCACGATAACGTGTAGGATCAACGGCTTTCCCTTTTGGATCTTCATCCAGTTTGGATTTCTTCACCATTGGAGTATCCACTGGGTTACAGGTTTTCATACCATACTTTTTAAGTTATTCAAGAGCATATTTGGATAGGAATAAAAAGATGCCACTAGGACTTTGTGAAATTTGCAGTCCAAGAAAGAATGATAATTTGTCCATCATTAACATCTTAAATTTTGAACACATTATTTTAGAAAACATTTCACAAAGATCAGGTTTAGTGGAGGAAAAAATAATATCATCGACATAAATCTGTACTAATAATATATCTTTTCCTTCTCTTCTGATGAACAATGCTGGATCGACAGTTACTTTAGTGAACTTCTGAGTGAGTAGAAACGATGAGAGTAAATCATACCAAGCACGTAGAGCTTGTTTAAGTCCATAAAGGGCTTTCTTCAGCTTATACACATGGTCGGGATTCTATGGATCTACAAACCTGTTTGGTTGACTGACGTAGACCTCCTCACATAATATGTCATTCAAGAACGCGATCTTCACATCCATTTGAAAGATGAACATGTTCATATGAGCAGCAAATGCTATAAATATATGGATGGCCTCAAGTCGAGCAACTAGAGCAAAAGATTCCTCAAAGTCTATGCCTTCTTCTTAACGATCTCCCCTCGCTACCAAACGAGCCTTATTTTTCAATACACCTCCCAGTTCGTCTAATTTTACCTTGTATGTTTACTTCAAGGTAATAATCATAACACGATCCACATGAGGTACCAGCTCCTAAACTTCAAGACGTTCAAACTCATTGAGTTCTTCTTATATGGCTTCAATCCAGCAGGATTCCGTCAATGCTTCTTTATAACTCTTTGGTCCAATGGAAGAAAGGAATGCATCAAAATAATAAAATAGGGCTTCATTTTGTAGTTGATGTCG
>BQNB010016138.1:61934-72087 GCA_026074375.1 Tanacetum coccineum
CCTAAGCAGCATAAAAATCACTTTTAGTCATCTTCTTTGCAGGCTCAGGTTCTTCTATAACACTTTTGCCTTTATCTTTAGGATCAATTGTTAGAAGTGGCTTCAGGGTTAAGACTAATTTTGCAGGTCTGACTAATTCCTCTGTATCTTTGAAAGCAACAACTTTAGCTTTGTCATCTTTCATCTTAACCATGGTGTCTTCAAGGGTCATCTCTTCATCATCAAAGATTGTTGTGGTTGTTGGAGGAGTTGTTGGATCAGCGCACCAGTTATATATTTCTTTGCTAGCAGTTATAAAACATCTGGCCTAGCAGTATCAACATCTGGCCTAGCAGTACTAACTGTGCTACCTCCCTTTTTAGCACTTCCCTTGTCCTTAGCAATTACTTCAGTATTTGCATCCAAGTTAAGCTCATCAGTCTCATTGCTTTGCCTTACATTTACAGCTTCCTCTGTGTCCATATAGTCTATAGCTTCATCCAATTCAGCATCAAGTTTGGCACTATCATCCTTGGTTGGTCCTGGTTTGGCATTTTTCCTCCCCTGTTTGGATACAAACTCCTTTTTATCTCTCTTTTTCTTCCTTGACAAACTAGAAACACTCCTTAACCATGCTCTATGATGTGAGATACTGGGCTTACACTTTTTCTCCAGCTTCTTGATTCTAGTTTTCAATTGAAGGATCACTGCAGTCTGAGCATCATTGGGAGTCTCCAAAGCAAGAACCCTGTTTGACAAGTTAGTGCAAAGAACAAATAACTCCTCTAGGTTCAAGCCACCCTCAGCTCTATCAGATGTGTGACTACCTGAAAGAGGACTATCATTAGGTTTCTGAACCTGCTCTCCTTGACTTCCACTAGTTCCCTCTAAGTTTACCCTAGGGACTTGGGTAGTGTCATGTCCAGATGATGATTCAATCACAGGGGGTTGGTCTCCTGTAGTAGGTTGAGTAGGAGAGGGTGTTGGTTAGGGTTCAGTAGGTTGTTCTGGGCCTTCACCCTCATCTACTACTGCTTGAGTCAACATATTAGGAAACAAAGGTGTAACATGGCCTGAAAAGTGTAGTCCTTGCTTTGTCATATTAGTGAAAATCTTTTTGGTAAGGACTGGTATTGGAAGGTTATCCAAAGAGGCAGGTAGGTTTGAAAGTTGATTATTCAAAAACACTTGAACAAATCTTGGATACATTAAGAATTTCTTCTTAGCATCCAAGTTCCTAATCATACCCTCAAAAATCATCTTAGAAAAATTAAATTTTCTATATGTGGCTAAGCAAATCATTGCAGATGCAATATTTGTGGGAAATTGATCCCAAGAAGTAGTTTTTGAACTAAGGCAGTGAATTAGGGTATGAATTAGGTACTTCCATTATGGGGAGAAGAGAGCTTTTTGAAAATTAAGAATTGTAAGATCTCCCTCATACCCCATCAATTGAAGGTTTTCATAAATCTCTGAATTTGTGAGACAACCAATTTCGTCCACATCATTAAATGGAAGATCTCTTCTAATTGACGCTTCAAAAATTGATACAGCCTTTCTAGCAACTTTAGCTTTAATGTAACTAACATTATTAAATGTTTTGGAAGTAGCAGTGTTCCAAAATTATTCAATAAGGGAAGTAGAGACATTAGGACTTACAGTGAGAGCATAGAAAATTGAGCTTCATGATAGAAAGTCCACAATCTCATGAAACTGAGCATTCCCTTCAGTCTTTTCCAAATACGCAACCATGTTATGCTTGGGGCAAGATTCAAAAGCAGCTATTGTTGCTAATTTTGAGTAATTTGGATTGTCGTCGATTAGAGGGATTAGGGTTTACGATTTAAGAGCTTGAGATAGAGATTAGGTGAGTGAATTATGCAATTTGGAATGGTTTATATAGGGTGAGCAAACCTAATAGTGAAGAAACCGTTACAATTTACACTTTAGACCCCTAGCAATATTTTCTTTAATGGTAACTCAGTGGTACTAACTTTTGCCTGGCAGTACTAAGTTTTGGCCTAGCAGTACTAAGTTTTGGCCTACCAGTATTAACCAAGACTGGCAGCACTAACTGATTAAGTACCATATGTAGCCCTCAATCCTCATTCCAAAGAACATAAGGAACCTCAAATTATCATTACATCATCTAAAATCCATCTGATAACCAAAAAATCATTCTACAAACTGTACAACAAATTATCCTGCCATCTTGCCTCCCCTGATCTAATGCAGCTATAGGTTGAGCATTCTAATGTTAACAATTAGGAAATTAAACCTGCTAACATCAAAAGCTTTGGTTAAAAGATCAGCCATATTATCATCAGTGTGAATCTTAAGCATCTGAATAAGCTTTTTCTCATAAGTATCCCTAATGAAGTGGTGCCTAATCTTAATATGCTTTGTTTTGGAGTGAAATACTAGATTCTTTACAATGCAGATTGTGCTTTCATTATCAATGTAGATCTTTGTGTTCATAAAATTGAACCTATAGTCTAACAATTGATTCTGAATCCACAATACTTTCCCACAGCAGTTGCCAGTAGTAACATACTCTGCCTCTGTAGTAGAAGTAGCCACAATTGTTTGCTTCTTGCACTGCCATGAGATAAGTCTCCTGCCAAGAAATCCTGTTGTGGATTTCCTGTCAAGATTTGCTCCAGCATAGTCACTATCAGAAAAGGCTTCCAGGTCAAATGATGACACTCTAGGATACCAAAGGCCCAGTTTGGGTTTGCCTTTGAGGTACCTAAAGATCCTCTTCACAGCATGAAGATGTGAGGTCTTTGGAGTTACCTGAAACCTAGAACAAGCACAGACTGCAAACATAATATCAGGCCTAGAAGCAGTCAAGTACATTAAAGAGCCAATCATGGATCTATAAAGATGTACATCTACATCAACAGCTTCTTCATCCTTGATTAAGGGCTTCTAGGTCTCAATTGGAGTACTTGCAGTCTTTACACTAGCAAAATCAAACTTCTTTAGGATCTCTGCAACATACTTATCCTGACTTATGAAAATACCATCTTCTTTCTGCTTGACCTGTAATCCAAGAAAGAAGGTGAGCTCTCCCATATAACTCATATGGAATCTGCTCTTCATCAATGCCTCAAATTCATCACACCATGATTTCTTTATAGAACCAAAAATAATATCATCTATATAAACCTGTACTAACATGATATCATTCTTGTCCTTTTTGATGAAAAGAGTCTTGTCAATGGTTCCTCTTTTGTATCCACTCTTCAACAAGAAAGTAAATAAAGTAGCATACCAGGCTCTGGGAGCTTAGTGTAAACCATACAGAGCTTTCACAACCTTACAGACCTTCTTAGGGAACTTAGGATCTACAAAACTTGGAGGTTGAGACACATACACCTCCTTATCAATTAGGCCATACAAGAAGGCACTCTTCACATCCATCTGATAAACTATGAATCCCATATAAGAAGCAAAGGCCAAAAAGATCCTGATGGCTTCAATCCTAGCCACAGGATCAAAAACCTCATCATAGTCTATCCCTTCCTCTTGTCTATATCCCTGGGTAACCAACCTTGCCTTATTTCTAACTACAACACCTCTTTCATCCTTTTTATTCTTGTAAACCCATTTTGTCCCAATTGCCTTCTTCCCAAAAGGCAAGTTAACCGGAATCCAAACTTTCTGAATCTTGAATTATAGCAGCTCTTCATGCATAGCATCAACCCAACTTTCATCTTTAAGAGCTTGTGATCTCTTATTGGGTTCAATTCTGAGGAAGGAAGGAAGGAAGCAAACAAGCAGTGCTGGAAATCCTTATGTTTATTTCTTCTCTACTTTTGAATATAGCTTACAAAAGCATGTGCTCCTGAACTTTTGTTTACTTTGCTCCTTG
Source organism: Tanacetum coccineum (assembly GCA_026074375.1). Taxonomy (NCBI): domain Eukaryota; kingdom Viridiplantae; phylum Streptophyta; class Magnoliopsida; order Asterales; family Asteraceae; genus Tanacetum; species Tanacetum coccineum. The sequence continues at coordinate 65,791 of BQNB010016138.1, forward strand.
TCTGAACTGCTGAGGTTGGATCTCCAAGAATTTGAGTTGTAGGATGAATGGAGTGTATCCTTGATGTGGGAATAGGACTAACATTCACAGTGGTTTCTAAATTAGTGAAGTCAGCCACTGCACCCTCATCATCATAAGATGCATTGGTAAAAATCCCATTACTTGGATTGTCATAGATATCCATAAGAGCAGGTATTTGAGAATCATCTTGGTCATTGTTGGTTAGATCAGGGTAGGATGGTCCACCAGCACTGAAAACTCTTGAAGGACTGGCAGTACTAACTGGTGTGCTAACAGTATTAACTGTGCTAGTGCTAGTAGCTTTAGCAACACCTGCTTGAAGAAGCAAATCCTCAGTACATTGAGCAAACTCCTTTCTAAAAGCTTCAGCTGCATCATTAGCCTCCTTTTCTTGTCTTTTAAGCCTTTCAAGCTCCTCCAAAAAGGCTTGATCTTCTTGATCTACTGGCTCCTCATTTGTCTTTGAACCAGTATCCCCATTAGGCTTTTCACCTCCATTCTTTGCTTCTGAGCTCTTGACTGTTGAAGTATAAGAAGACCATAATGGCAGTACAAAGTATTCTTGAGCAGGTTCAGCTTCCATTTTAGAATTTCCTGCATTAATATTATCTTGTGTACCTGCACTATGATTAGCTTCTTTTGGACCTGCAGTTTTGTTAGCTTTATTTTCTGCAGTAACAGGCTGATAGTTCATTGAATCAGTTAAATAATCAAGATCAAACAGCCAATTAGGTCCTTTCCCTGCAACATTAGGTTTATTTTCTAAAAAGTTTATATGCAGGTTTTCTTCAACCCTCTTGGTTTCTAAATTATATACCCTAAAAGCCTTGCTATTTAGAGAATACCCAACTAAAAACCCTTCATCATACTTTTCTTCAAACTTGCCCAGGTGGTCAATGGTATTCAAGATGGTCACATGGCACCCAAAAGGTCTTATATAGCTTATGATTGGTATTTTACCAGTTATAAGTTCATAAGGTGTCTTGTTTTGAGGCTTGGTCACTAACACCCTATTAAGGACATAGCAAGCAGTACTAACTACTTCAGCCCAAAAAGTGTTAGGTAAAAATGAATATGCTAGCATTGTTCTAGCAGCCTCAATTAGGGTCCTGTTCTTCCTCTCAGCAACTCCATTTTGTTGTGGAGTTCTAGCATTACTGTATTCCCTCTTGATCCCTTTTGACCCATAGAATTCAATAATGTCCCTGTTCTTGAATTCTGTACCATTATCACATCTAATAGTTTTAACCTTTTGATTTAATTAGTTCTCAATTTGTCTTATAAAGTCCTTAAGGATTCCACCAGTTTCATCCTTAGTTCTTAAAAAGAACACCCAACTAAACCTGCTAAAATCATCAGTGATAACAAGGCAATAAGTCTTATGGTTTATGCACCTTATAGATGTTGGTCCAAATAAGTCCATATGTAAAAGCTGTAAGGGCTGACTAATAGAGCTCACTACTTTAGCCTTACAAAAGGCCTTATGTTGCTTTCCTTTCTGACAAGCAACACAGGTGTGGTCATTTTGAAAAATCTTTGAAGGTAAACCTCTTACAAGGTTTCCCTTCACAAGTTTGTTTAAGTTTTTAAAGTTAACATGACCCAACCTCCTATGCCATTTGTTAGATTCATCAACTGTGGCCTTTGCAATCAAACAAGCTAAACCTCCAGTAGGAACAATGTTCTCTAGGTTGAAACTGTACATATTGTTTTGTCTGGGGACTCTAAGTAATACTTGATTTTCATCAGGCAACTTAAAGTCAGGAGACAGCACAAGACATTCAGAGTCTGTGAAGAGAACTTTGTTCTTCTTGTCACACATTTGTGACACAGAAAAGAGATTAAATTGCTTTAGTTCTTTCACAAAGTACACATCCTCAAAATCTAACTTTCTAGTTATTATTTTACCTTTACCAGTTATTTGACCTTTACTTCCTCCAAAAGCAACAGGGCCACCATTATAGTCTTGATATTCAACAAGGTAGGCTTTGTTCCCAGTCATGTGCCTGGAACATCCACTATCAACAATTCCTTTGTTCTTTAAAGCTTTTTGTGGATCATCCTGCACATCAAATAAGAGAAATTAGTTTCTCTTAGGGACCCAAGCCATTGCTGACTTGGGTCTGCCTAGTGGATCTTTAAAATTAACATTTTTACTAGAGTTTGATCCACTATTGTATTTGGAGACTTTGTTCCAGTAATGTCTTTTGGATCTCCAATTACAACCTGCTAAGGCCTTAACAGCAGTTTCCCTATTGCCCCCAACAACACTAACTGTTTTGTCCCCAACAGTATTTACTTTATGATTTGTAAAATTTGCTTTTGGTGATGTTGTTCTATTAAATGGCCTTCTAATAGATAAATGATACTTATAAAAGTTATTTCTTGGTATTATTTCATTTACAATGGGTCTAGCAGTATTAACTTTCCTAGCAGTACTAGTTGTTGCTGCTTGACTAGAAAGATTTTGTCTAGCAGCATTAACTGGAAATTTGCCAGTTTTAGTTAGTACTGCTTTTGGAGCAAACTTGTTTTGGTATTTCAATCTTTGCACATTGTTCCACACTAATCTATTCTCCCCTTGACCAGTACCCTTACCCTTCTGTTTATTCAATTCAACCTGTTTAGCCATTCTTTTCTCATGGAAATCACAATCTATAATAAGATGACCAAAACTGCCACATACAAAACATGCCTTTCTAGTAAACCCATATCCCAAACCTAGCTTTTTGGACATTAAACCATTCCAGTCTGTCTTGTCAGCTTTAGGATTCGGACTACATGTGATTTGTTCTTTAACAGTTTCCCTAGGAGTTTTTACATGCTTAACAGTATTAACAAAAGTAAAACTAGGTTTTTCCTGTTCTTTTGAAGGTTTAATCACATATTTATCATCACTGTCTGACTCATACTCCTTAATGATAGGAGCATCAGCCCAAACTTTAGGTTTACTGATAGCTTTGGGTTCATTTACAGCTGGTTTAGGCACAAATTCAAGTGTTTCTACACTAGAATTAGATTCACAAGAGGCAAAATCACTGGTTTTAACATCAGATTCACTAGTTTTAGACTATTTTGGACCATATGTAAACTTTGACTCATCTATTCCAAAATCAAATTTAGGAGGCATGTAGATTCTTGTCATTAGAGGGGGAACTGCATGCATTCCTTCAACTTTTGCAAATCTATCATACACATGACTATCTTCTACATCACTAGACCTGCTATCAAATACACTTTCAAGAACTTCATTTTCATAACTTAAAACACCTTCATGTATTTGATCTCTATACCCAAGCCCAGATTTATCCTTAGCACTCATCTGACTATTTAGCAGTTTACTGAGACCTTTAGAAGAACTTTGAAAATTTTCAAGTTTTGTTTTTAATTCTTCCTTTTGTTTTACTGCTTCTGCTAATAGTTTCTTATGATATATGAGCACATTAGTTTTATCATCTAAATCAATTTTCACAAACCTAATTTTTTTCTTCATAAACAAGTTGATTTTTCTTATGACTAACCAATTGAGCTTCTACCTTTTTTAAAGCTTGAGTATAGGCTTGAATTTCTATACTAGCATCACCAAGTTATTCTCTTTGTTCATCATATAATTTCTTAAGCTTAGCATAAGATTCCTCACATTCTTTTGAACAAGATGTTACCTTATATCAGTGTCCGACCTGAATGCTGTAACCATCAAGCAAATTCTTCTTGCACACCTTCAGTATACCAGATCCAATCAACAACCATCCCCATCAAGATTTACCAAAGTTAGGTTCCTCTGTTTTCCAGGTCTCCTCTAATGTAAATATTGCTTTATAACCAGTGTTCCTTGCATCTTTCCTTTTGGTTTTCTTCTTTATTCTCTTTTGATCTGCAACTCTCTGCAAAGTGCCCTTGTTATGGTAATATAAGCACTTAACCTTGGTTCTTGTCAAAGCCAACAGGTTCCTGACATCAAACCTGCATCTATCTCCCTGTTTCTTGTAAAACTTCGTTTCAATCTCGGGAATCATGGGTCCAGTAGCCATTTCAAATCCATCTCATTCTAAATCAAACTCATCCCAGAACCTGTCAAGATCCTCATGATCCAATGTGGACCTTGATTGAAATAGCAAAAAGAAAGAGTTCATGAGTTCATTATGTATGATGAAGAGCCTTCCCTTTATTATGAGTTAGGGCTAGAAGAATAAAAACCATAAGCAGTACTAACATCATAGTACTTGCTATGCTAAGAAAGAAACAAATGCTACATTATTCTGTGCACTAGAAGATGTTCCAGTAGAGCCTTAACAACAGGCTTAAAGACTATAAGATTGTTGTAGAGATCATCAAAACTAAACTGTCCACTCCTGGCTTGGTCGTCAATGATCAAGGATACTTGGGACTAGGAAGCAGGTAAAGACCTAAGGAACTTCTGATTGGCATCTTCAGTGGAGACAAAACCTTGCAACCATGAATCTCAAGTTGAACTCAAAAGACTCTAAAACCTGTCATAAACTTTGTGCAATCCCTCTGAGTTGGATACAGAAAAGCTTTCAAATTGTTGCTTTAGAATGTATTTCTGCATCTTTTTAGATTCATCATTGCCACAAAATCTGGATTTGATAGCTTCCCACATCTCTTTAGCATCAGTCATTTGTGAAATTTTTTCTAAATGGTCTTCTAGTATAGACAATGAGCAAGTATCCCTTGCTTTTTCATTTCTCTCCCTCTCTCTCTAGCCAAAATCTCTTCACAGTTTTAGGAGGCAAAACCTTTATTTGTCCATTTGTATCTGTTGAGACTTGTACAGGACCATTTCCTTTTTGTATGACTTCCCATATAGGATAGTCTGTATGCCCCAAGTAATGTTCCATTTTCATGGCCCATATGGCATACTCTCCTTTCTTTAAAATAGGGAGTTTAATGGTTGACAGAGTGTGAGGGGTTTGTTGTGTTGGTGGAACTGGTGGTGGAATGTTAGTATTTTCATCATGATTTTCATCTTCTCCTACCATTGAATATATCTGAAAGGTAAAGGTTTATAACAGATCTGTTTTGGTTTTTCTTACTTAGAGTTTCTCAACAAGCTCTGATACCACTTGTTGATCCCAATTTGAATAGATCTTTCTAGCCTGTTAAAGGTGATAGCCAATCTGGATAGATCCAAACTAACTACAAGAGAAACAATGACTACGAACAATATAAGTTATGCGGAAACTAACTTATATTGCTAAGAAGAACAATGAATAAAACAGAACTTTGATTACTATTAATCTGCTAGGTTACAGAATACTAACTATGAATATTTGTGAAAACTTACTTTTTAACTAGTGTCGTAGGGTTCCTTTTATATACCAAGGAAACCCTAGTGGGCTTAAAACCATGTGAAGAGATAATGCATATCTATTCCTAATATAACTCATGCTTATCTCCTAACAGCACTAACTAATATATGCTAGCAGTACCAACTTACTACTAACAGTACTAACTCTACTACTAGTACTAACAGATGTACTGGCAGTACTAATATAACACCCTGTGTTTTCAAGTCATTGACGACGTCGATAAATCCGCAATGTACATTTTGTATTGTACGCATTTGCTTTAAATCATAAATGTAAAGCTAAATCGCGTAAGCTAAAAATTAGCGTTCAATGTAAACGGGCATCAAACAATTAAATGTTACATCAAACAAGGGTTAAGTAATTATTTTGAGGATAATTATTAACTTTGTTCATTTTATTTTTATCAGATACGTAAAGTGTATACGTTTCGCGATAAATTGCGTTTAGACATTCCCGGAACCACCAAAACTTTTCTGCGCTTCAACAAATACCCACTTTTATACCCAATACATAAAGTTTACTCAAATATATCATATACATCTCTTATATGCCGAAATTATAGCCCTTTATACAAGAAAAATAAGAAAACTCTTCCACTTTGGTCAATGTACAACATAACTCATTAAAACCACACCATACCTTGTCTCTTTGACCCAAAGACCAAAGACCTTGACCAAGACCCATCCCTAAGACCTTACCATGTTCCCTTGACTAGACCTACACCTTATATACATGTATACATATGATAGATAAGCTCACATGCATAAACACTTAACAAAGAAATCAAAAACTCTTCCTTTTTTTCTCTCTTTGAAGCCACGGCTCAAACACCCTCAATTAATAAATCCATAGCAATTTTTCTACAACCCATACACTCCTATACACATACATCCTAAGATATTCTAAGATATTTCCAAGCATTGGCTAAGCATTTTCAAGTGATTAT
>BQNB010016139.1:0-2500 GCA_026074375.1 Tanacetum coccineum
CAAGCAAAGATATGTCAAGAGAAAGTTGATGAACAAATTCCGGTGTTCGAGTGTATTTGTGTTGTAATTTGGCAAAGTCTAGCGAAATGTAGAGACGGGTCGGGACCAAAAGTTGTGACTATATGCAAAAATGACTTGAAAAACAGGACTAAAGGAATCATCACAAATGAAAGCCAAACCATTAGTTTGGTCAAAACCGCGAAAAAATATGAGCTACTTGAACTAGGGTCCCTAATTATGAACAAAGCCGAGGATGAACAAACGAAGATCAAAGAAGCAATGGGAAAAGATCAAGAGCTTCCTGATTTTCTTATATACGGGGCGAATTTGACTTTTGTGGATTTGAGTGATGCCGCATTTTATGACATGGAAATTAGAGGACAAAAGCCTTGTTAGGCGTAGTTGCTTCATTGATAATTATTGGCGTCCGGAGGTGTCGTTTTGGTTCTTCCATAGAGTATACCAAAAGGTTTGCTCTGATGGTTGCTCTGATGGAAGAACAGTACACGTAACATTACCTGAAAATCAAGTTCCTAAGCTTAAATCAACTCTCAAAGAAGATTGGTGTATTGGATGAACACATGTACGATTGCAAATCGTTGCTCGAAATGTCTACATTTAGTAATATCCTAGTTTGGTTAATTCGTAGTTGCAAGTTTTAAAGTCAGTAGGGTGAGTTTAGTAATATCCTAGTTTGGTTAATCCTAGTGTGTTGGTAACTTATTTGCGTGCAAAAGAACCGGTAATCGGAGCCGGCTTATAATCGGTTGTCTTTTCATAATGTGAGGGCTATGCATGACTCACTCAGTAGTCGTGGCTAAGGGATGTCAAGGATTGAACCCTTGACTTTGTTCTTGTTAGATGTAAAGATACCGCACTCATTAACAACTCAAATACACGCCATTGACTTGCCTTTTAAAATAAATAAAGACTACCACTCATGCAAAATTTTATATATTTACTTTTTATATAAAATTGCAATACGATCATAAAAAGGTTAAGTCATATTGATTGCAGTTGGTTGTGTATATCTTGTACATTGACAAACTTGAAGTACTTTCAAAAGTTTTAGAGACAAATCATTTTCATCTCAAGACATCATTATTTAAGGAGATGAAAGGGACAAACACAATTAATTGAAAATACACCAGTGGTTTTCATAACTGAGTTACATACGGGTCATATAACATTTAGAATAGGATTTCGATTTGGTAAGGGATTGAAAGAAAAATTTAAAAAAAAATGAATGATTTGATTTTATATAATTTGGATTGAAACTAAAACTAAATTTTGTTACTATTTTAATATTAAATTAAAAGAAACGTATAACCGTTCCCACTAGTTTTTTTTTAACAGCAGATTTTTATTAAAACACTAGCAAGAAGCTAGAAAAGATTACAAGATAACAAAATTAGGGTTAATTATATATAGATTAAAAAATGTAAATATTTTTTTTTGAACAGCAATATATTATTAAACCACTAGCAAGAAGCTAGAAATTACAAAGCGACAAGGTACGGATTTTTAAGACAATCGTTCCAACTAAACGATTCTGTTATCAATCTATATACGAACTCCAAAAAAAAAGAACCGAGAAACACAATATCCTCAAAAATCATCGTCTTTCATAGGAGAAAAACCGCTTCATTCAAAGATATAACTTTTCCGATATTGCCAAACATGCAACCATCATTACGTAAAAAACAACCTCGAGAGCTTGTTAATACTAGAAGATAATCTAAAGAAATCACAAGCCAGTTTAACCAACCTTCATATGAAGATCGTGATGCCTCTATTTAAGTAATAAATCCACCCATCGTGTTATCTTTCGGATAATTATCTCTAACCATATTTAGCACTTAAAAAATAAATGGCTAGACGACTCCACCCATTGTCACAAATGAACATGGTAATATAGTCCTATATACCTACCGTCAACAGAAATGTTTGAAACGCGTCGGTAATGCATCTATCTTAACTTTCCACGCATGAACATCACCTTAACGGACAAGTTTTATTCCACCGAGTCTTTTGTAGTTACGTCCGGAACATTTTATCATCTAGCAGTCTTTCTAACGAGAAGCAACATAAAAAAAACACCCAAGTTCTCCAAGGACCATTTCCAACGATTGCTATACAAAACAGGGAAAAAGGTTTACGTCTCGGACCCTGAACCAATAAAGCTTCGTACTCTCCTGTTCGATACCCACCGCCTGGGTTTTCGCCTGAAAAAAAAAGTCCAAACTACGGATTAGTCAACTTTTTGCCAACCTTACAAACTTACATGTCTCTAGAGGCATAGATACGAGGATAAAGATCTTTAAGAACGAAATGTCCAATCCAAATGTCTTCCTCCCGAAAGCAGTTTTAACCACGTTTCCTTCGCATTTCATTTGCATATATTAAGAAGATTAATATCCTTGATTCTTCAAAAACATTGAATTCATAGCACTAAGTCCATCCATATGACTGGGAAAGCAGACTTTCACTTTGCTTCCCC